>APFE030653174.1:0-24992 GCA_000404065.3 Pinus taeda
CTTGTGAACTGTCATCTGATCCCTTTTTGTTGTCCGGTAACCCATGCACTCTGTCACATCTGATATTTCTTCTGTAGATTCATCTGAGTGTATACAAGTGAGATGATCTTCTATGAGAGGGTTTCCATCAAGTACAACACATGCATCATAATGCCAACAACTCTACCCACCAAAGGATTCAGAGCATTTGTCCAACCAAGGCTCTAGGAATAGTAAATTAACCAAGTTGTTCCAGGGTTCCAAAGTGTTTGTCTAACCAAGGCTCTAGCACTAGTAACTCAACCCAAACTAAGGAAACATGAGAACACACCAAAAACACAACAATGAAAATAAAACCACAATCGCCATGGCTATCTAGGAAATGGCAAGGCTAGGCAACCCACTGTAAATCCTAGTCATCGTCCATGCCAATGACATATTATAACCAAAAATCCACATGCATATGCCATGCATGCCAAGGCTACTGAATGAAACATACTTTCAACTCAGTACCTGCAAGTAAATCTGATGTAGCTACTAATCTCGACGCCTTCTTATGCTTTCCTGCTCTTCCTTTGCCTTATTGCTCTACAAATCCAAGTATGTCAAACCCTCCAAGAGTGCTCCAAGAAAACTATAAGTCTCAAAGAGTATGAGAGAGAGAGAGAATAATGAGAGATCAAAAATTGAACTCGCAAAAGGTTACCAACTGATCCTCACAAGCCTTTTTATGAATGAGGGCTCTATTTTCTTCATTTTCCATTATTTTCCTTCAATTTCCTCCTCACATTCAACCTGTGACCTTTCACCTCCCTTTTCTCCTAATTTCCATTATTTTCATAAATGTGCCAAAATTTCCATTTTACCTTTCCAAAGCCTTAGCCATTACCTTTGCCAATTTCCTCAGCCATAACCAATCACAAGTGATCCCGATCACTAGGATTACGCCCAACATTCAACTTGGAATAAGTGTCCCATCATCTCTGGTTATTATTTTTCCTTTATTTACTTTTATTACATGGAATTTTCACCAGGGTTGTTACATCCTCCCTCTCCTTCCCCCTTTTTCTCTAACTTTTTCTCTCTCCTGTTCTTATCCATATATTTCTCTCACTCCCCAAATCTCACTCTCTCTCTCCCTCTTCATATTTACCTATTTCTCTCTCCATATCTACCTATCTCTCTCCCTCCTTCCCTCTTGTTCTCAACTTCTATCTCTCTCTCCTTCTGTCGTTCCCCCTCACCTCTCCTCTTCCCTCCTTCCATCCTTCTCTCCTCTCTTCCTCACTCCCTTACTCTCTCTTTCCCTCATCACCCTCTCTTTGTCTCTCAACCTCTCTCTCTGCCCCCTTCCCTCTATATATGTCTCTTCTTTCTTCTCCCTTTCTCTATCTACCCTTTCCAGATCTATTTATATTTCCTTGCTCCCCTTCCCCCATCTCTCCATATCTATATACATCTCTCTCACTCACTCTCCCTCGCTTTCTCTCTCAATCCATCGCTCTCTCCTCCTTCCAATTATATATTTTCCTCCTTCTAGATCTTATTCTCTCCCTCCCTTCCTAACTCACATCTTCCCCTCTCACCTCTCCCATGCTTCCTCTCCCCCTATCATCCCCACTCCCTTAATCCCTAATTCACAACTCCCTTTCAACTTTCTATTTTCCTCTCTTTATCACATGACCTCTCTCTCTCCTTAAATCCTCTCCCATTCCTCCCACCTTGCCTCCTTTCCTTCTCTCCTTCTGTCCCCTCTCTCCCTCTCTCCTTCTCTATTATGCCTCCCTCTCACTCTCTCTATTTGTCATTCAGTTCTATCTCTATCTCCCTCCCTTCATCCTTTATATCTCTCCCTTCCCATCTCTCTATCTCCCTCATTATCCCCCCTTTCTTATTATCTTCCCTCACTCACCCACATCATATATCCATCTCTCAGTTTTATTATCGCTTCACCCTCTACTCTTTCTTTCTCTCCCCTCACCCCACTCTCACAAAGTCATACAAACTCTTTCTCTCTCTCACTCACCCCTTCACAACAACCCCCATCCACCTTTGTCAACCACAATTATCTTCCTCCTTATCCATTCCCCACTCTCTTTCCTTATCTCTCTCACTCATTCTCTCCCATCACTCACCAACTCATTCTTCTCTCTCTCTCTCCCCTTTGTCCATTCTATTCCCCCCTCTCCCGCCCTCCTTCTCCCCACCCTCCAACTCATCATCAACCTTTTTTTATGTGATAAAAAAACTAGTAGTAGGAATGTGTATGCATTCCTTGTGCTAGGTATGCACATACATTTTTTCTTCTTGGAATGTATGTGCATTTTTTTGCTAGAAATGTACATAAGTTTTTAGTGCTAGGAACTTGCACACATTTTTAGAGCTAGAAAGACATACATTTTTAGTGCTTGGAACAGTTATGCATTTTTAGTGCTAGGAACACACATGGAATCTTTCTAGTTTAAACTTTTTCTAGCTTGAATCTTATGTGAACGATGACTTGACTTATTTAGATATGAGTTTGAGATCATGGATGTGGTGGTTTGGGTTGCAAATATATGAAACCATCAATTTCTATTATATATATTATATATATATATATATTATATATATATATATAATATATATATATCTTCGACATTATTTTTCTATAAGTTCGACAAAACTGTTGTACATGAAACTACATAAACATATGGAGTCAACTTATGTGTGTGTTCATGTGTGAAATTAATAGTGTTTACTATTTTCAATAATTTTTTTCGTTACATACATCAAAATTGTAAAATACATTCCTTGTCTATTTCCACTATAAATTTTGTGGCCTTTAACCATTTGGAGAAAAATTATATGGTTCATTAAGAGACTAAGACCTATAATCTTTCATAATGTTAAGACCCCTTTAAGTTGTACTAATGGAAGGCAAAGATTAAGATTTTTTTCTAAATGAATATCTGTACGACAAGTTATTGATCAAGAAAAATCTTGCCTCCTTGGAAATTGTTGGCAACCATGTTGCTAGAAGGAGGACATACTTTCATGTTTATAAGTAGTTGATTTAAGAAGGATCCAAGCACCATGCCCATGAAGTTTCCATCATGGTATTCTATGACATATTCTGAAATGATATGGGCACCAGGATATTGTTACGAGAGGTTTGAATTCTTCAATAATTCACTCAACCTTTTATCATGAGAATCATAGATATTCTAGAGCCTATTGAAAAAAGAAGTTGTGGCTCTTTTGCCATTGTTTTGGATAAAATTAAATTGGACTTCAACCATTTCCATAGTAATAAAATTGATGATAATGACCACAATGATGAAGAAGAAAAATAAGATTATGAAAGAGGAGGAGAATTCAGAAGACTATGAAGATGTTCGAATAAAATATGGTGTTTAAATATATTCAATCGAATGAAAATTGATTCTAAACCAACTAATATACACAATATAGTACAATATAGTACTTTCACTCTCGAAACATCCTCCACCAATACCTGAAGCCCCAAAATGTTTTCATCGCCCCCAACTGGATCACAAAACCTTGGGACTTCGGTCTCTCCCTGATCGACGGTGCTTGGATGACTCGGTTGATGTTTACGGTTGGATAGATGAAATTGTTTTATATTTGAAATTTTGTTAATTGGATAGATGAAATTGTTTTATATTTGATTGGGATTCAGTTGACTAAAGTTCCACCTAGTCCATGCAGCCGAATTTTAGGTATGGTTGGTGTGTGGTATTGGTCGATATGGACAACAAGAATGCACATGGAAGTGGATGAGTCTTCCTGACACACGTCTTTGCACTTGGTCAAAAAAATCGACAAACAAAGCATAAGCAAGTTGACTTCGAGAAAAGTGTCCATAATAGTTGACTTCGATATATTGGTCTATTTATGTTGGTTGATAAAGTTGATTATTATAGGAGCCAACTTCTACCTTTTATTAGATTTCTTTAATATGTTCATTGCAACCACATTTATCGAGATTTATACAAAATAAAATAATCATGAAGGATGATAGAGTGTCGAATGCGTTTCATGTAATAAATTCGGTTAGTTTTTGTCGGTGTCTATCGATAACTAATTGACTAAGATCGTAAAAATAGTTAATTGAGTCATAGAAATTCCAAGTCATATTTTTCATGTAATCTAAATACAGTTTTTGTTTTTATATATCATAAGATAGTAAACACTAATAACATAAAAGGAATTTGCAATAGAAATCATTTAAAAAAAACAATGGTGGTGAATGATGCAAGAACATCAAATCAAAATAGTACAATATATATAAAGAGATGAAGTGTTAAAGATGATGACAACACTATGAAAATCCCCCAATATGAAGATTGCAGAATTGTCCTTGGATTGTAGTAGAAGAAAAAATGGGATGGTTTTTATGTGAATGTTTCACAAATTTTACGATTAATTATAGACTGCCAAGAATGATAGCCATGTGTTGGAATTATCATAGAGAGAGTTAAAAAGACACCTCTAGACTAGAGAGGAGCTTTTGAAGGCTCTTGGTTGGAGTAGTAGTCCATATGGTTGAGAAGATTGCATTAAAAATGTGAATAATGAAGATCTGCAAGATGTGGTCATCTAACATGAAGAAGTTCAATGTAAAATAAGAATACACCCAAGACATTGATGCAACCTTTCTTGGGACCAGCAAGGCATTGAGGGTAGGGGGATGTTGTAAGGGTCTTTAGACCTATGTTGTCATCATACACATTGTCTTAGTAAACGATAGTAATACTTGGTAAATATGTAAGACAAAGTAAATGATGGTTGGTTAAGAGAAGGTAAAATTGCTCCAATTATCTTATATATGTATAAATATACCTTAAGTCTAATAGAACATTGGTTGGATTTCCTTGTCGTTATAAGTGTATCTTGTACTTGTTCATATCTATTGTATGCTTATAACACTCTCATCATGAACACTCTATTCTGTATAACTTTACATGTTTTGTAGCAAGATTCCATCATTTACTTACTCCTAATGGAGACATATGCATTATTTGTCCAATAAAAATAACATAGCAATAATACTAAAACTCAAAATTAAAATATTTAAACACAATTTCTAGAAGTAACATTTATATATTGTGAAACTAATTAATTTGTCTACATTTAATCTATTACACAAGTAAACAAATGTTGCAGTGTAGTCCCCCCGGTACTCAAGTGGAAATTATTCGTTTATAAAAATTACAAATCTATATATGAAGTGGAAAAAATAATTGCCAACTAATGGGCAAGGACTTCCATATATTTTTTGTGGGTAGTATCCACTAGTAAGTCTACACATTTACATATTTACTCCTACTTGTTAGAGTGTCGAGGAACAAAAATAATGGTGGACAATAACTCTTGATAAGTACGTTTATTTACTTGTTGTCCCTATCCACTTTCTTATGCAAATAGTTCCTTAAATTATGGTAGGAAGTATTTGATGACAAATATGTTATTAAGGTAAATATGAGCTATTTTCAAAGGATTTTAATTTTAGGTGGTTTTCCTATTAAGCATAAGAATGAAAAATCATTGGACAAATATCTAAAAATCATGACATAAATATTGCAACTTCATCCCTAATTTAGGGGAATAAAATATGAGCAATTTATCCTCATGGCATCATATTGTGCAAATGTTGCAATAAGAGCTTCAAGTTATGGTCCAATCAAATGATTGAAAAATATTTTTTCAGTGATATTGAAAATTAAATATTTGTTTGCAAAGATATTGAAAAGTAAATATTTGTTTTCAAAGACAAACTTTATAACTTGCATTGGTTAATATTAAATTAATAATAATCCATAGAAAATGATTGTTAGGGTTATATCTTACTAAAAATATGCCATGCAGTCACTAATATTCATTGAATGCATTGTGTAAGTATCTCTAATCATTCCTCCAAGTTAACAAAGTATAACTTATAAAAAATCTTAATCTCAAATACACTAGACATATTTGGTCTTCAAATTTTCCAATTAAACATCTCAGTCATTCTATTTGCTCATTAAAAAAATCTCAAAATTTTTCAATGTAATTTACAATGTTATAAGTAAAATATCAAATTTAAAGATTGCACATAAAGATTAAATGTATAGCAACAATTTATTACATGAATTACACTATATTTTGAATTTCTATCTCTTTCAATATTTCTATTCATATAGGTCATTTAGAATCATCGTGAAAGTACGACTAGATTTTTGAACCCAATTTCTAACTCTTCAAATCTATTTTGCAATGTTTTTTTTCGAAAAAAAAAATTGTGTTGAGGGACATGTTGGTTGGAATAAAAAATTTGTCATTGTCATTAAGATTGTGCTATATCCATTATGTTTCTAGAATCTTTAATTGACTTGAATCGTCAATCTCTTCCATAAAATTCTAACTTAAAAAATAAACACCACACCAAATAACTTATAGCCTTAAAAATAAAGTTCCACTTAAAATTAAGATAGAAAAGATAGAAAACTTGAACGCAATTTCTAACTCTTCAAATTTATTTTGTAATGTAATTTTCCTTTTTCCAAGAAAAACAGATTGTGTTATGGGACATGTTAGTTGGAATAAAAAGAAAAATCATAGTCATTAAGATTTTGCTATATTCATTATGTTTGTAGATTCATCATGCTTCTAGAATATATAATTAACTTGAATCTTCAATCTCCTCTATAAAATTCAAATTTAAAAAGTAAACACCATACCAACTAACTTATATGCTTAAAATTAAATTTTCATCTAAAATTCAGATAGGAAAGATAGAAAACTTAAATCAAATTTCTAACTCAAATTTATTTTGTAATGTTTAAAAAAAAAATAGATTGTATTCTTTACATGTTGGTTGGAATAAAAAATTTCTCATGGTAAAAAGTACGCACTACACCAACTAATAAAGATTGACCTAAAATTAAGATTAAAAGGATTGAAAATTTGAAAGCAATTTTTAGCTGTTCAAATTTATTTGGTAATTTTATTTTTTTTCCAAAAACAAATAAATTGTGTTTGAGACATATTAGTTGGAATAAAAAAATTTGCATGGTCATTAAGATTGTGTTGTATTCATTATATTTCTAGAGTCTATAATTAACTTGAATCTCCAATCCCTTCCATAAAACTCTAACTTAAAAAATAAACACCACACCAATTAACTTATACAGTCCACCTAAAATTAAGATAATAAAAAATAAAAAATTACAAATTACAAATATCAGTATATCAACCATTCTTAACATAATATTTAAATCTAAAAATTAAACGCCATACCAACCTATTTGTGTTGAAGATAATGGAGAATATCCTAGAATAGGTAGAGTTGGTTCACTTAGCCTCGAGATAGGAATTAGTTTCTATTTCTTAGGATGTTGTTCTAACTTCCCTAAAACCATGTATTCTATTTAATGTGTAATGTTGATGAAAAATGTAGAGCGTTCTGTAGAGCTAGACTCTCTTTCGTAGAGCTGACCAGTGGGTTTTATTTTAATACAAACATTGCTATTTTTATCATGGTATCAGAGTGTCAGGGCTGAGAAACCTCTACACTAGCTAGTGGGTGGTTCTTTGAACTAAGATCATCACATTTCTGAAGCAGATAACTGCTACGTTTCTGAAATCAATACTGGAAAGGTGTGTACCTCTACAACGAGGGCATAGTAGCACTTCGCGCAAATTTTTTGTCGTATATCGTTGCAGGAAAGACGTGTACCCCTGCGACAATGTCACAAAATAGACAAATACTTTTGCGACGATAGAGGAAAGCCAATAACAAGGCTATGGTTGCGTGAGGAAGCCAATAACAAGGTTGTAATAGTCAGAGAAGCTGTGTGGGGAAGCCAATAACAAGGTTGTAGCTGACAATAGGAGGTTTCCTGGAGGCTGAGAAGAAATCCATGATGATCTGCGTGTGTGCTACGAGATCGAACAATAGTGATCTATCTCTGTCACAGATCTGGGGTAAATTTAACATCTTTTACCTGCCAATTTTTTCTTTCTAAATCGCCAAGATGAATAACAATATATTTGAAGCATGCATGAATGAGCATAAAAAGCTCAATGGTTCCAATTATGCAAAATTGAAAGTTTAACATGTAGACTCTGCTAGAAGTGCAGAGTGCTTCGACGATTGTGAATGGGGATGTGATGATGCTCGTGACTGGATCATCATCTATCCCAGATTGGGAGAAACGAGAAAGAAGAGCAAGGAAAATGTTAAAGATGTTTGAAAGACTGTATTATACCGCACATCAGAGAAGGTAACTCAACTAATGATATTTGGGGAATTTTGAAGGAATTGTACGAGATTAGAAATTCAAATCATATTTTGTTCCTTGAGAGTAAGATCATGTCCATGAAGATGGAGGAGAATGAAATGATTGCTTCATTTGTAGCAAGGATCAAGGATCTGAAAGCCAAATTATCAGATATTGGTAATATAATGGACGATACAGATCTTGTGACCATTACAATCAATGGTGTCACTGATGATTATCAGATGTTCATCACTGGGATCAATGCCAGAGAAAAGATCCCTCATTTTGAAGATCTGACATGTATACCGATGGAGGAAGAAGAGAGGAGATTGACTCTGAAGCCCAGAGTGCCGATCTTGCATTGATGGCAAGGAAAAACTTCCACAAAGGGAAAGGAGGTCCACAATAGAAAAATGGAGCAAGTTCACATAAACGGCAAAATTTGACCCAAGATATGCATCTGAATAAAAAATACTCTGAAACTAAATGTTTTTATTATGAAAAATTAGGTCATATTTCCAGAGAATGTAGGAAAAAGAAGTATCATGAAGAACAATAGAAGCCAAAGAGACATGCAGGTCATCTCGCAAATAGTGATCAGGTGAAGAATTAGAGGTTGTTGATAGTAGATTGTGATGAAAATGTTGATGCAGCCATCTGGTATGTAGATATAGGAGTGTTAACAGGCATGATAGGGAACAAGCACTGGCTAGAGAATTTTAAAGAGATCAATGAAGGTGCACATATTTACCTAGGTGATGACAGAAGCCATCAAATCAAAGGATGTGGGAAACTTTTTGTCATTCTACCTGATGTTAATATCAAACAAATTTATAATGTTATCTATGTGCCTGGCATAAAAAAGAACTTGATTTTTGTATCTATGATTACAAATCAAGATTTTAAAGTTGATTTTTTAAAATCTAATTGTTGCATTAAGGATCTGCTAGATGAAATGAAGACAATTTCTACAGGAATTCGAACAGGAGGACTGTACAAGTTGGATGTGAGACCTGCACCGATTCGACCATTGGCAACAGTGAGCTTGACTATAGAAGAACTTTGGCACCAGAGGTTCGGCCACGTCAATTACAATGATTTTTTGTTACTACAGAGGAAAGAAAAGGTGAGAGATCTTCCTATTCTAAAGAAAGTACATAATGATTTTGATGCTTGAACTTTAGGAAAAATGCATAGAGAAGAATTCCTTGTTAGAGTAGAAAGGAAACAGAGGGATATACTAGATTTAGTGCACACCGACCTTTGTGGTCCCATGCAGACAAAATCATTAGGAGGTGCAGTGTATTTCCTACTGTTTATTGATGACTATATGAAGTTTTCTTGGGTGTATTTCTTAAGTAAGAAGAGTCATACAGTCAAGTACTTTAAGTATTTTAAAAATATGATTGAAAGACAAAAAGGGATACAAATAAAAATTCTCCATTCTGATCGAGGGGGAGAATACAGGAAAGAAGAGCTTAGCAGATATTGTAAAGATCATGGAATTTTGCAGAAATTCATAGCACCCCATACTCCACAGTAGAATGGAGTGACAGAAAGGAAGAACAAAACTCTGGTGGAATGTGCTAGTTGTACGCTTAAAGGTAAGAATCTTTCAAATGGTTTTTGGGCCGAAGTAGTGAATATTGTGGTTTATTTGAAAAATAGGAATCCTACAAGAAGTCTTGAGTTTAAAACTCCTTTTGAAGCTTTATATTGATATAAACCTGTAGTAAAACACTTAATAATATTTGGATGTAAAGCATTTTCCCACATACCAAAGGAAGATAGAAAGAAATTCATCTAGAATATTACACATGTGATAATGTTGCGGACATTTTCACTAAGCCTCTTGGAAAAGTGAAATTTCAAATGTTTAGGGAGATGTTAGGCATATATGTGAACCCATTCTCCATTAAGGGGGAGTGTTGAAGATAATGGAGAATATCCTAGAATAGGTAGAGTTGGTTCACTTAGCCTCAAGATAGGAATTAGTTTCTATTTCTTAGGATGTTTTTCTAACTTTCCTAAAACCACGTATTATATTTAATGTGTAATGTTGATGAACAATGTAGAGCATTCTACAGAGCTAGACTCTCCTAGTTCAAACTCTCCTTTGTAGAGCTAACCAGTGGGTTTTATTTTAATACAAACATTTCCATTTTTATCAACTTGTACACTTAAAAGAAAGCTCCACGAAAAATTTAATATTAAAAACTTCACGTGTCAATATATAACCATTTTCATTATTATTATTATATATAAAAAATGATTTATTTTATTATATAGCATTATATCACATCACTAAATTCATATGCCATGAATCTCTACACATGCACAATCTAAGACAGAAAACTATAGATATCAGTATTTCAACCGCTTATATATATGTGTGGGGAGGTATTGTATTGCACAACATAATGTCACGTCACTACAATGAATATGTACAGATGGAAAATATATCCATCGTATTGTCAAATGCCAAAGTTCGATCTGTTTCTTATGTGCGCACCGTAGAATGTTGAAAACGAACTCAAAAATTTGTGGCTAATAGTCCACATTAAATAGATTTTGTTAAATTTATAGCAGACCAAGAATGGAATCATTGTTAAATATATTTTAAATAGGGAATTATCTTATAAATTCCCATATAATTATAATATAACAGACATATACCTAAAATCTTCTTTAAAGATATGTTTTACTATTTAAAACATTAAAATTATTTTATACTTTAAACCATTTATTCTCACCATCCTTAAAGTGTCAATAGCTTTATTGGAAAAAAGAATCCTTTACCTAAACAATAGAAATCAAGTATGCAAAGTTGCATGAAATGAAAGATCCCATTTGTTTGGATTTGTCTTTTGAAATTGTAGTATAAATAGGTTAGCAAAGATAGTGAAACGTTATACAAAAAGCAAGTGCTAATGGCTTTATTTAATGCCTCTAGTTTCTAGATGGGGCATCAACAAATCGTTGATGAACTCCACAAATGATCGATTGGCTTTCTATTAACAACTTTGAAACACTATAATGCTAATGCCAAAGGAATTTATCACGCCAATAATCAAAAGCATAACACTGATGCACAAACCTGGGGAACACTATCCTAGGTGTTGAACAACACCTATAACCAAAAAACTATTGTGAGAGAAATATTTACTGATGATGGAGCCTTATAACTTAGCTTGATGCAATATTTACAATGATCAACCTACTCATAAGAAACCAACATAACAACATAATAAATAACAACATACCACATAGTGGAGCTTTATAACATAGCTCATGGCGGTATTTACATCCATATACATGTGTACATATAACAACATTACCAAAAATATATCCCAAAACATATACCAAATCATATACCAAAACATACACTAAATACATATCTATGCATATATCAAAACATCATATAACATATATGAAAACATCATATAACATATACCAAACAATCATAAAGAATATATCAACCACCATAAAGCATATACCAAACCATCATAAAGCACATATCAAACCACCATAAAGCATATACCGACCACCACAAAGCATTACCAAACCACCATATCGAAGTTTCTTTGGCTCAGTCAGAAAACAAGGAAGGATACATAGCCCGCATCTGATCCACCATCTCGCATGTAGTTTCATCGGGCCCAAAGTGCTTCCACTGCACCTTAACTTGCTCGATTTCTTGGTTCCAGAGCATGAGCACCTTTTTTTGTAATATGCATTATGGCTTCAAATGGAATTCTGCATCTAGTTCCACATGCAATACAGACGATTCAATCACATGATTAACATCCTTAACATACTTCTTAAGCAACGATACATGGAAAACATCATGGACTTTCACTGTCGAAGGTAGTGCAAGTCGATAGGCAACTTGCCCAATACTATCTATAATGTCGAAGGGTCCACAAAACCATGGTGCTAGCTTAGTACATGATCTAATCCGCAAGGAGTTCTTCTTTGGTTTGATGCGCAATTATACTTGTTCCCCAACCTAGAATTCCTCGAACAACCTTTTTTGATGTGCATAACTCTTCTGCCTACCTTGTGATGCCTTATGATTCTTCTTGATTACCTACATTTCCTGTTTCATGTCTATCATCTTATATGGTCCAATCAACACCCTTTCAACTAGATCACTCCAACTGATAGGAGTGTTACAACTCCACCCATAGAATCCCTCAAAATGACTCATCCTCAATGACTCCTAATGAGCGTTGTTGTATGTAAACTCTACCAATGGGAGATACTCTTCCCACTTCCACTGCTAATGCATCACACACATCCTCAACATGTCCTCCAATATCCTGGTGACCCTCTCTATTTTTCCATCTATCTACGGATGATAAGTTGTGTTAAAGGCCAATTTTGTGCCCAACCCTGTAAAAAACTCCTTCCAAAATTTGGAAGTGAGCTTCACACCCCTCTCTGAAACAATATTCTTTGAAACATCATGCAGTCTAACCACATCTCGGATGAATTCCTGTGCTACATCACTAGCTGAGAATGTAGACTTAATTGGAATGAAATGTGCAACCTTTGTCAACCTGTCCACATTAACCATGATGGAATCATGCTGTCTTGCTATCTTTGGAAACCCTATGATGAAGTCCACGGAAATGACCTCCTATTTCCATTTTGGAATCGCAATCGGCTGTAGCAGTCCACTTGGATGTTAACATTCTTCTTTCACTCGGTGATAGTCGAATCATATAGCCATGAACTCTACTACACCTCTATTCAGATTCAGCCAATACTAAAATCTCTTCACTATCATTAATGTGTTCTTCTAATATCGGTGACCCAAATACAATTTTGCATGAAACTACCTCAAGATCACCTTCTTAAGCTCATTGTTATCTGATAGATATGTCCTATCTCAGAACCTGACCAAGCCATCTTTTATAAGACAATTATCCATACCCTGTGCACCTGCACCTGTACCTATACCACTACTTGTACCTATACCTACACCTGTACTTATACCAACATCCTGCTGACCTGCCTACGATATCTTATCATGTAATTTCGTCCCATAGGAGCTCACAGTTGCCAAGTGATTTACCTATACCCTTCTGCTGAGGGAATCTGCAAGCCTATTATCGTTACCTTTCATGTTTCTAAGGTCAAAATCAAACTTGTTGATCGTGGCCAACCATTTAGCTTGCTTGAAATTCATATTTGGCTTGTCAAAAAAATACCTTAACCAATGTCATCACTCGTAAGTACACATCTCTTGCCAAGAAGATAGTGTCTCCACATATTTATTGCATGTATGATCATTGCTAACTCCAAATCATGTGTCAGGTAGTTCTTCTCATGCTCGTTTAATCTCTGGGACTCATAACATATCACTTGTCCATCCTACATAAGGACTCCACCAAGTCCTCTCTTGCAAGCACTCATGCATACTACAAACCCTTTGTTCGGATATGCAATATGTAGCGCAAGTGCATGTGTCAACAACTGCTTGAGTTTCTCAAAGCTAGCCTCACACTCCTTAGTCCATTAGAACTTCTTACATTTTTTTTGCAATGATGTGATGGAATAAACAATATGCAATAAGTTCTTGATGAACCTCCTATAATAATTTGCTAAACCCATAAAAGATCTCACCTCATCCACATTCTTAGGAGCTACCCACTCGATGATGGCTCTTATCTTCTCTTGATCAACTCCAATGCCCTCCTTGGAGACAACATACCCCAAGTGGTGTACTTGAGTCTGAAATAAACTACACTTGTTGAGCTTAGCATACAAGTGATGCTCTGTCAACAACCTCAACACTGCTGCTAAATGTTCGGCATGCTCTTCCTCATTTTAGAATATACCAGTATATCATCAATGAACACAATAACAAACTTATCCAAATATGGATGCAACACACTATTCATCAAACACATAAATGTAGTTGGAGCATTAGTTAAACCCAATGGAACAACAACAAACTCAAAATTATCATACCTGGTCTGGAAAGTGGCCTTGTGAATGTCTCACTCTTTGAAGCATACCTAATGATATCTAGATCTCAAGTCGATCTTGGAGAAAATTGTTTCTCCCTTTAGCTCATCAAACAAGTCATCAATCCTTAGCAAAGGGTACCTGTTCTTGATGATCACTATGTTCAAATTCCTGTAGTCAATGCATAATTTGAGTGTTCCATCTTTCTTCTTCACAGAAAATATCAATGTGCCTCATGGTGACACACTTGGCCTAATCTATCCCTTGTCCAACATTTCCTTCAACTACAACTTTAACTCAAGTAACTAAGGTGTGCTCATCCTGTAAGGTGCTTTCGATGTTGGAGCTAACCCTTGCACTAACAAAATAGAAAACTATACCTCCCTATGAGGTGGAAACTCTGTCATGTCCTTAGGAAATACATCCTTGAACTGCTGTAAAACTAAGTACATGCTAAACACATCCATATCCTCAAATTCCTTACCCTTATTACCAGAAATGTGCACTGCAAATAGCTTACACCCTTTCCTGCAGCTATGATTTGCTTGCATATTTGTCACCATCCTAACTAATGTAGCTTTCTTTTTACCCTCTAAGACTCTTGGTTCCCCATTCTCATCAACACACTCAAAATAATTTTCATAACAATCCACATTAATTCTATGAAGATACAACCAGTCCATGCCCAACAACATACTGTAAGAACCTAGTGGTGATACATTCAAATGTGCTATAGTAGGCATACCATTCAAGTCAAATGAAAAAGCTCTTAGCCAATGATTAACTCGCTTTTTCGTACATGTATCCAACTGCAACAACCAATACTCTGCATGCAATTCCTTACTCAAACCACACTTATCCACCAAGTTAGGACTAACATAGCTATAATCAGATCCAAGGTCAATCAAAATAGATCACTTGATCACAAAGCTGACCATCCATTTCAATGATAGATGTGTGCTGCTCTGTCTGTTTGTTATACAATGTTGCATAGATGCGTGGAATACTCTGACCAACATCCCCAACAGTTTGTGCCTCTTACGCACTGTATATCTTATGTCTGCCACTCTAATTCTGCAGAAAACCCTTCCTGCGATGATCACTCCACAAAGAAAATACTGCATGGGCTCCTTATTATGCTCCTTAGATCTACGTTCTTGTCCTCTATCTGATGCATTGAACCTCTTAGGTGGTGCAACATTCTCCTTGTTACTTGTGTCCTGTGGTCATACTCACTTCTTGTCCCATTTTCCTTTGTTCATTGCATTACCTTTATAGTCTGTCTTAGTCTCAATTTTGTGCTTCGATTGTTCATAGCAATGATTCAGTTTTCGGATATCCTCCTCCAATGTAATAGGCTCGTCAAACTCAATAATATCTTTGAATGCAACTGGTAACCCACTGACTGGTCTATGAATCTTAGCCTTCTCTCCTTGAGGTAAGGCACATAGCTCAACAACTCCAATAATCCGCTAGAGTACTCATCATCTATCATGGGTCCCATGTTTGGCTCATAGAATTCTTTCACCCTATCATCAAAGTAGTTTTCTGACAAATACTTCTTCTTGAATAGCTGCTCAAAATCACCCCAAGTAAAATCTTCCTCGTCTATACCTCTAACATTCTTCACTTCTTCCCACCAAATGTTTTCTTTTCTTTTGAGACTGAATGTAACCACTCTAGCTTTCATGTTATCTGAATAGTCATGTAATCTAAAGAACTTCTTCATGCCTAGCAACCATGCCTTTGCATCTCGTGATTTCTTTACCTCTACATCAAAATTAGGTGGTTTTTCTTTCTTAAAATCATCTAGAAAATACCCCTTATCACTCCTCCTATAAGTATGTTACCAAATACGATCATAGTGCTTATCTGAATTAGAACTAGAATCATTCCTATGTCTATCCCTTCTCCTATCCAAAGTGTTCAACCACCTTCCATCCCTGATTGTGTCATATCTAACTGATCAGTGACCACCATGCGATCTACTACCATATGACCCATTAGTTCTATCCTCTTTCTCATGGTTCATCTGAGGCAGTCCCTATCACTACAAATATGAAAAACTCTGAAGTATGACTACATTTAGCTCCATTAACTTTTCTTGTTCTCGTATGATTCAGTCATTATTTTCCTTACAAATCCTTATTTCTTCATTTAAGCTTCTTAGTGTAACTTCCAGTCAAAAGAGTTCCCAACACCATACTACTCCTTGAATTCATACGGAGAGTCTTTGTAGTCAACCATCTTGCTAGCCATTTGATATTTCTTCCTGCAAGTTGTATCATGTCAGCTAAACTAAATCAAAATAAACTAACACACCTTTGTATAGCTCGGGGGGGGCATACCTTGTTTATAATATCAACAAATCAATGTGACACATGTATAACATAATCATGACAACATATATAGAAACATAAAACATAAGCATATGACCATGCAACTGTCATTGTAGCTAGGGTCTAGTGATCAATGCAAGACCTCAATAAGAACACACACCACAAACTCATGCATGTCAACCACCATCATTACGTCACTATACACTTGACCACTTGAGAACACAAACATGCATAATTGATGCATAAACATCCACACATATGCATAAACACATATGACCAATCATGAATGAACGATACTTGAAATAAAACCTACAAGAATGATACATACAACCAAGCATACAAAAATGTAACCAAACATGCAATAACGTAACGAGGAATACTACAATGATACATGTAAGTGACATAAATCGACATATACCCAGTCATACACTCACAATGATGCATTCCACAATAACACCTCAAATTTCACGTGACGACATCACTACAACCATGAACAACATCATGCAAATGCAACAAGAACATGGAATGCAAGGGTGAGAGACACACATGAAACTGACATGCATGCATGACCAATAGATAGCTCGTCTATTTTGAGGGGTGAATCATGCTCTGATACCACTCTGTAACACCATCCTCTCACATCTACCTAGGTAACCGACCAGCTGGGGTAAACATGCAACGGGAGGCCATTATTATATGATTCTACCACCTAAGTCATGATAAGGAAGTGTAACCAATGGAAACACACCATACAGACATTAATTATCAGTAACAGGACCGTCAAGAACCAATCCAATAATTTAGAAGACTTGCCTTGGGGTCCCCCTTATATTTTGGACAATTTAAGTCTCAAGGGCTCCCATTCTATAGGCATGAGTGAGACAAGAAACCCAAAGTCACTCTCACAGGCTTGCTTGCCAGTGAACAGAGACCAAAAATGTTAGTGATATCGCAACAACTCTAGAATTTGATCCATTTTTTCAAGCTCAAAGCTCAGGTCACTACCCACAATTGAACCATCTCTTTATATCAGTAGAATAACATGGAAATGAAAGTATTAAAGAAAATACTTGTTTAAGACCTTGACTAGGCCCCTACTAGCCATGACAGACCTTTCATCAAACAGATTGCAAGTTTGTAATCTACAAGTGTAGTTAAGAGTTTTGAGCACAAGTGTCTCATAATTAGCTAATAATCACTAAGAAACATTGATGCCTCAACACATCAACTTCCATTCCATCCATTAGGTCATATATACATTTATCATTCAATTACAAGTAAAACATGATGAGAGCCACACATGGTTGTTGTCTTAAAACACATACAGAACCAACATAATAGCAGCAAAAATTCTGATGAAAGTACAAACATATAAACCACATAAAATCCATTAAATTTATCATAGAAATACAAGGAGAATTAATCTTTCATTAAGGATGCAATATCCAAACTTGAGATGGGACTTCCATGTTCCATCCGACCATAGAATTCCTGAGCCAAATCGCTCTTCAGCCATTCACCCCCATGCCATATTCCAAGCATAAATGTGCGATTTCATAGAAAACGTCAATAAAAAACCATATAGGGATTCTAGAGGCCATCCACCTCATGGTCAAACATCACAAAACCATCATTAGATTGACCTCTATCCATTCCTTCCAGGGCTGTAGAGCATTTTTCCAACCAAGTCTCCAAGACTAGTAACTGAGCCCACAAATTTGACTGGGCCCCAGAGTGTTTGTCCAACCAAGGCTCCAGGCCTAGTAACTCAACCCACCAACGGCTCCAGAGCATTTCTCCAGTGAAGGCTCTGGGAATAGTAACTTAACCCAAGTTGTTCCAAGGCTCCAGAACATTTTTCCAACCAAGGCTCTAGGACTAGTAACTCAACCCAAACTAAGAAAACATGAGAACCAACCAAAAACAAAAAAAAAAGAAAATAAATCCATAATCACCATGGCTATCTAGGAAATGGCAAGGCTAGGAAATCCACTATTAATCTCAGTCATCCTCCATGCCAATGAAATATCACAACCAAAAATCCATATGCATATGCCATGCATGCCAAAACTAGTGAAGGGAACATACTTGCAACTCAGTACCTGCAAGTAAATATAATTTAGTTGTTGATCACGATGTCTTGTGCTTTCTTGCTCTTCCTTTGCCTTATTGCTCCAAAAATCCAAGTATGCAACACCCTCCAAGAGTGCTCCAAGAAACCTCTAAGTCTCCAAGAGTATGAGAGAGAGAGAGAGAATAATGAGAGCTCCAAACCTGAACTAGCAAAAGGTTACCAACTGATCCTCATAAGCCTTTTTATGAATGAGGCCTCTATTTTCTTCATTTTCCATTATTTTCTTTCAATTTCGTCCTCACATTCAAGCTATGACCTTTCACCTCCCTCTTCTCTTAATTTCCATTATTTTCATAAATGCGCCAAAAATTCCATTTTACCTTTCCAAAGCCTTTATAGCCATTGCCTTTACCAATTTCCTCAGCCATAACCAATCACAAGTGATCCTGATCACTAGGATTATGATGCAGGAGCATGAGGCTTAAAGACGAAAGGTTTTTTATTATTCCAAAGTTAAAAAAAAAGTTCACAAGAAAAGGAGTGGGATCCTTTATTTGTTAATTTACAAAGCTTTCTAGTTAGGATTTCAACTAGAATCTAGGATTGGATTATCATGCAATAATTGTATTAGTTAGATGTAGTGGAGATTCTCGAGGAGAATATCATGCAAATTAGATAGGATTAGTTAATTCTATACTTTTATTTAGGATCTAGTTGTTAATGAACTACTACTTATGTAAGTTCTGAATCATTGTAAGGGGATTTTGACTGATTCAACTGGTTTTAGCCATATATGATTAAGTTGCAAAAAACATAACTTTTTGTATTTGTGTTGTGTAATTGGTCAATCCTGGAGGAATCGTGTCCCTCCGCAGTGTCTCTATGTATCTTTGAATTTCCAGTTTGGCTTAAAACTCAGAGTTCTATTGTTCTTTGTGATCGCATTTAAGTTGATTTTTTCATGTATTGGCGACTACGAGGTTAGAAGTGCGTGAATTATTGATCTAGTAATGAAGTCCTACACTCATTATTAATCGTTGATTTCATTTTCAACGCATTGTGGCATAGTCAACAACGGGGGTTGGCCCTATTATTAAACCTTGTGTTAATCGATGTCCCACAAGCCGTAGATTTTAAAAGCCTTTGTCATTAGGTGTTAATCTCAAGTCCACACCTGAAGTGTTATAAGTCATGTTTTATAAGTCTATTGGCTCCGTGAGGCAGTATCATCGCATAGATCTCCATGCAATATCATAGTGACTCTTGGATCACTGTTGATGTTGGCCATTGGATCAATGTTTAATATCTGATCGCAAGGTTCAAGAGTGAATGACCTGGCTGACAGAGTTGCGAAATGCAACATGCGATGCAAATCATGCCAATAAATATCGCATCGCATCGTTAATAATTAAAGGAACCTGTCGGTGAGTTTTCAACATGTGATATGCGTTGTTTAAACGGTTTGTAACGCATTTGGCAATTGCAGCTAAATTAGTGGTTCTGTTAATTTAGTAGAGTATCTAACTTTGGGGATAGATGATTGATAATACACATGAAATCCAAGAAGATGTTCTGCCGGAATTAGAAGAAATTGTTTCGGGTTTTGAATGATTGTCTCTAACACCTACACCCAGGCCACCATTTGTGGCATCAGAGCAGCCTACTAACATTGAACAGGGTCTCAAGGATTAGAGAAAGAAATCCACCATGGCTTCTAGAGTTGGAAGAGGACATGGCAAAAGAGGAAGACCTATTGCAAATGTTGAAGTGATGGAAGCTATGCAAGAGATGTAAGCTAGATTAGAAGCAATGGAAACAGGGAGAGATGCATATGCTAGAGATGAAGTGAACTTGAAGTTGAAGTTGTAGAAGAGGAGGAACCTATAGAAGTTACTCTTGAGATGAGATATTTTAAGTCAATGTTGAAATCCACATCTAGACCTGGAACTGAGGTTTCAATTTATGCGGGAGGATTAAATCTTGAGGAGCTGATAGATTAGATTAATGACATGGAGAAATTATCCGATTATGAAGAAACAGAGGATGAAAATAAGGTGAATTTTGTTGTCACAAAGTTGAAATGACATTCAACACTTTGGTGGGATAGAGTATAGGTAGAAAGAAGAAGACTTGGCAAACAACCAATTAAGAATTGGAATATGATGGTGGCAAATGAAAAGTAAGTTTCTTCCAAGTGACTATCAATAAACATTATTTAGATAGATGCAGAATCTTAGATAGAGGTCTATGATAGTAAAGAAACACACATAGGAATTCTACAAAGTGAGTATAAGAGCAGGAAAAATCCAAGGTACAGATGAGAAGGTTGCCAAATATGTGAATGGTCTTAGAATGGACATTCAAGATGAGATAAGTGTACTATCTCCTAAAACAGTAGAAGAGGCTTATCAAATGGAACTGAAGGCGGAAGAAAAACTCATGAGAAAGCAGTCTGCCAGAAATAAAGGTACTTTTCGAGGAAGGGGAAGACAAGGTGGTAGAGGAAGATCTATAACACCTGGAGATGGAACTAGGAATAGCTCAAGTCAGCATGCACCCACAGGATGTGATGCAAGTGGCAGAGGGAGTTTCTCTTGAGAAAGAGGAGGAAGAGGTAGAGGAAGAGAAGTTAGGTGTTACAGATGTAACAAGCTGGGACACAAAGCCTATGAGTGCCCAGAAAATGCAGGAACACCTCTGAGAAATGTAATTTTTGCTCATATTGAAGAGGAAGCAACAACGATGACAGAAGAAGAAAATGTACCAGAGAGAGGAGAATCTCTGGTAGTTAACAAAGTATTGCTGAAGCCAGCGAAAGAATTTGTTGAACTAGTACAAAGGAAGGCTTTGTTTAGGACTGCGTGTAAGGTTCAAGGAAAATGTTGTCAAATGATAATTGATAGTGGTAGCACTGATAATTTGGTCGTTACAGAAGTGGTGGAGAAGTTGAAATTGAAGACAAAGTAACATTCAACACCTTACAAGCTGTCATGGTTACAAAAGGGACATCAGTTCTTAGTAAATGGACAATGTGAAGTGGATTTGTAGTTGGGCAAGTACAAAGATAAAATTTTGTGTGATGTGATGCCTATGGATGTGTGTCATATATTGTTGGGTAGACCATGGTAGTATGATAGAGGAGATATGCATGATGGAAAGAATAACACCTACAAATTCAACAAGGATGGTGTCAATCATGCATTGCTACCAATAGAAGAAGAAGATACATCGAAGAAATCTGAAGCAAATACCCTTTTCCTGAGTGGAAAGGAGTATTTACAGCAGCTGGAGGAAGATGAGTTAATTTTTGCGTTGGTTTGCAAACCTAAGGTAATAATTACTTCCACAAAAGTTTTTGATTTACCAACTGAAATTCAAGAGATGCTAGACAGTTATTGTGATATCACTGTAGATGATTTTCCTGATGAGTTACAAACCATTAGAAAAATCAGTCATCACATATATTTGATTCCCAACGAAAATCTACCTAATAAAGCAGCTTATAGGATGACTCCCACACAGAATGAAGAGATCAGGAAATAGGTTTAGGAACTGTTAGACAAGGGACTAGTTAGAGAGAGTTTGAGTCCTTGCACAGTGCCAATAGTGTTGAGCCCAAAGAAGGATGGAGGCTGGAGAATGTGCACTGACTCGTGAGCAATCAATAAGATAACAATCAGGTATAGATTTTATTTACCTAGAATTGAAGATTTGATGGATTGTTTGGGTGGAGCAAGATATTTTACAAAGTTAGATTAAAAAGTTGGTTATCATCAAATCAGAATTAGAGAGGGGGGTGAATGGAAAACTGCTTTTAAAACAAATGAAGGATTGTATGAATGGTTGGTAATGCCTTTTGGGTTTTCAAATGAACCTAGTACATTAATGAGGCTTATAATGAAGTTTTGAAGGAATTTATTGGTAAGTTTGTAATAGTATATCTGGATGATATATTAGTTTATAGTAGGTCTAAGGAGGAACACGTGAGACATCTGAATTATGTTTCACGAAAGTTGTAGCAAGAGAAGTTACTGCTAAATTTAAAGAAATGTTCATTCATGAAGGAGGAGTTGGTGTATTTGGGCTTTGTTGTTTTTGTTGAGGGGTTAAGGATGGATCCAGAGAAGATCAAGGCTATCATGGAGTGGCCTTCACCAAAAAGTGTCTTTGAGGTAAGAAGTTTCCACAATCTTGCTAGTTTTTATAGGAAATTCATAAGGAATTTTAGTGAGATTAATGCTTCAATTATTGACACAATAAAGAAGGAAAGACAACCATTTAAATGGACTGCTGAAGTACAAAGGAACTTTCAACTATTGAAAAGGAATATTACTGAAAAACCTATTTTGGTTTTGCCTGATTTTAATAAGCCTTTCCAAGTGAGATGTGATGCCAATGGAGAAGCCATTGGAGGTGTTTTAAGCCAAGAGGACAAACCTGCAGCTTATTTCAATCAGAAATTGGATGAATTAAAGAGGAAATATTCTTCTTATGGCAAGGAGTTTTATGTAGTGGTGCAGTCTTTGAAGAAGTGGAAACATTAATTGATGTCCAAGGAGTTTATACTGTATTCAGATAATCATCCATTACAGTACATTATGCAATAGCCAAAGCTTAACCAGAAGCATGTTAAATGGGTAGAATACCTACAAAGTTTTAATTTTGTATTAAAACATATAACCTATCAATCAAATAAAGTATTAGATGCCTTAAGTACAAGAAACATACTACTTCAAGAAAGTCAAATTCAAGTGTTGGGTTTTGATTTTCTTAAGGAATTGTTTGAAAAAGACTTAGATTTTAAAGAGGCATTTGAAGCTTGTAAAAATCTTGTTTTGTTAGATAGAAGTAAGTGGCTTGATTATTTCTTGCAAGATGGGTTGTTGTTTAAAAGAAATCAATTTTGCATACTAAATTGTTCTATGAGGGAAAATTTAATCAAGGAGAAACATAGTGGTGGACTTACAGGACATTTTGGTGCAAACAAGAATTATGAGTTGTTGAACAAGTTTTGTTTCTGGCCAAGGATAAGGACTGAAGTGGAGAAGTATGTGAAAAATTGTAAATTCTGTCAGTACGCAAAAGGAAGAAGCCAAAACACAAGGTTGTATGTTCCATTACCTATTCCATATAGATCTTGGGATATGGTAAGCATGGATTTTGTTTAGGGCTTACCAAAGACTCAAAGGGGAAATGATTCAATTTATGTTTTGGTTGACAGATTTTCAAAAATGTCACATTTTATTCCATGTTATAAAACCAATGATGCTACTCACATTGCTAATCTATCTTTTAAAGAGATTGTAAGATTGCATGGGTTACCTAAGAGTATTTTCTTAGATAGAGACTCCAAATTTGTTGGACATTTTTGGAGGACATTGTGGAAGAAGCTTGGAACTAAAATGAGTTTTATTTTTCCTTATCATCCTCATATGGATGGACAGATTGAAGTTGTAAACAAAAGCTTGAGTAATCTTCTGAGAAGTCTTACATGTGAACATCCAAAACAATGGGATCAAGTATTGGCACCAGCTAAATATGCATATAATGACTCTCCTAACAGCAGCATAGGGCAGAGTCCATTCCATATAGTTTATGGAATGAACCCAAGAGGAGTGTCTGAATTAAGAAATCTAGGAAAAGATGAGATAAGAACTGATAAAAGGGAAGATTTAGCAGACTTGAGAAGGAGAGAAGTTAAATTTGAAGTTGGAGATTTGGTTTTAGCACACCCGAGGAAAGAATGATTTCTAAAAAAGGATTATAATAAACTAAAGTTAAAGAAAATTGGACCATGGATAGTCTTGAGAAAATTTTCTGCAAATGCATATGAAATTGGATTACCCCCTGATATTGGAATATCTCCAATTTTTAATGTTGTTGACTTATACAGGAATGAAAAGGAACAAGCGGACGACACAACAAAGGATCAAGAAAAACAAGAGATTGATTGGGTAAAACAGTTAGCTACAATGAAGGAATTATGGCAAGAGAGGATTCTGGACAAGAAATTGTTAGAGAAGACAAGCGGACAAAAGTATTTTCACTATTTGGTCAAGTGGAATGATCAACCAATTGTTGATGCTACCTGGGTGATAGATGCCATGCTACAGAAACTGGGTAGTTATATAGAAGAGCTCATGGATAGGAGCCCATGAAGAATTTTGTCCTCAGGAGTCTGATGTAGGAAAAGCTCAAGAGAGGAGCAAAATAATACTCATAACAAGCAATTCAATAAACATCTAAGTAATTAAATAACTATTAGGAAAATATAGTATTTCAAGAAAATAAATAAACACCTAAAATAATACACATAACAAGCAAATTCAATCAGTAAAACATATAAATTTGAAATCTTAT
>APFE030653176.1:7472-34465 GCA_000404065.3 Pinus taeda
CTCAAAACCCATTCAGTTTCAGAGTGCTGGTCTCATTTATGACAGTTCACCTGCTCCTCATGACAGTTCAACTACAGCTGTTCCAGACTCTGCTCCTCTTCCACAACAGCAACAACAACAACAGATCGTGAAATGCCAACACTGTGATCGAGTTGGCCATATGAAAGATCACTGTTTTGATCTTCATCCATGTAAGCAATGTCATAAAACCAGTCATTCTTCACACAGATGCTTCAGAAACAAACGTCCTGCAAGAACAAAGATTCACCTTGGATGGATCGCTTCTTGGCAAAGGGCATCAACAGCCAAGAAGATATTCCAAACACATGTCAGAACTTGTTCCAGAGTATTGAACAGTCTTGTAGTTGAGTTTTCTCCATCATCTCACCTTGTATCTGACAGGGGGGAAATGATAGTCATCTACAAGCTTCAAAGCCACATCAAGCGAGCCTGAGCCACAACTTGCCACACCAGATTCAGAGTTGTAGCCAGAGACAAAGATGCCCCTGAGCATGACTTCAGTTGGTAATCTGGGACACTTCCTCTAGCAGAAGACTTCAGCTTCTTGCCAGTTTTGGAAGAATTCCAGGAATAGAATTGGGGACACTTCCTCTAGCAGAAGACTTCAGCTTCTTGCCAGTTTCGGAAGAGTTACAGGAATTGCATTAAGCATTCTAGAGTTGTTGGTCATCCTTAAACCATCACAGGTTGAGACTTCCCTTTTCAAGTTGAAGTTCTCCTTTTATGCGGGGTGAGACCTCCCTTTCATGTTTGAAGGTTTCCCTCTTCAAAACAATAGGAGCACTTCCTCTAGCAGAAGACTTCAGCTTCTTGCCAGTTTTGGAAGAGTTCTGGGAACTGCACTAAGCGTTCCAATGTTGGTGGTCATCCTTAAATCACCACCCTTTATACCAACATTTCAGAGAGCACATTCAGCCTAGTGCTGCCATGCATTTTGCACATTTTGTATTATAGCTCTCTTCTTGGACTCATACATAACCCTTCGGATTAATGGGGGGAATGTTGGACACCTAATCCCCAATGGGTTAGTGTGGAAGCCGAATAGACAAAAAGAAGTCCAAGAGACCTTGGGATGTGAAACCCAACGGTCAAACCATGTACTATAAATGTATATCTCTTGTTAATAAAAACATATTCTCATATTTTATCTTTCAGATTATGTTGCTGCCCATGTGTGTTTAACAAGGAGGAACACCTCATGAATGAAACCCCAAAGTCTTTATTGATATTTTTGAAAGTGTACAAGGCACCAGCGCTTACGCAAGCACAATAGCTAGTAACAATATGATATAAATGAGAGATCAAGGCTCTATTATATAGAACTATGAGAGCTAATCCCAATGTAGAAGTGATTAAACAAGTGGAATGAAGTGACAATCCCAAAGAGAAATTTGAATTTGTTGAATGAAACTCCAATGCCAAGTGTAAAAATCGAATTCTGGAAAGTGGATATCATTTTCTTCTTTCTTTATGTGCCAAATTCAAATTTTATGATGGAATGACAAGTGTATATGGGTGGTAACCCATGTGGGGACAATTTCCCACAAAAGTCTCCACCAAATATTCTCCCAAATTCTCTCAAATGTGCATTAACTTCACAAATTCGAATTTCCAAGTAACTTTCTCATTTAATGCCAGAAATTCGATTTTGTTTGAGCACATGTCCTTTCCTTGATTTTAGGAGTCCACGTCACCTTGTGACTTCACTTTAACTCCCCATAATTTTCCACCTCATTTCCACAACATTTGGCATGTGTGGATATTTATTTTTCTCCATTTATTTATTTTCTGGCTTAATTAATTGTCAGATTTCCCACTAAACTTAGGAAAAGTGGGTTTTGAGGGCTAAAAACACATTTCTAACCCCTCAAAGTGCATCATAGTGGAAAGTTGAGGGTGAGAGGTGCAAGTTTCATTACTCATACTCCATACAACTTCTCTAGACATCACTTATAAGTTATTACCTAAGTCACCTGACACGAAGATTTGAGATTCGACGGATACGAGGATTCAAGTGTCGGATATGGTCGCGTTGACCCCCTGGAACATGACACATTATATATATATATATATATATATATATATATATATATATTAAAATTAAATATTTTTTACACAAATTTTCATTCATGATACAAATTCATTGGTTCAAACATGGATCTTCATGTAGATGTAAGTTTTACAAAGTAACATTATGCATACAAAAGTAGAAATACAATTGTGACACAAATGATAAATTATAAATTTATAATACATATTCAATTCATCAATGATCCAATAGGAGAAAGACAAGATAGTAAGATAAAGATATTGTAATTTTCTCATTAAGCCATCAAAATCAAAATGTGTTACTGTTTACATAGGTAGTGCAATGGCAATGAAAAATAGAAATAGCAAATACAAAACAACTACAACTACAAGTATACAAGCCTCAAGGCATTAGGTAGCTCATGACTCATGAGTCATCAATCCTCATAGTCGTCATCAAAATCAACATCACTTTCCTCATCATCATGGTCACCACTACTCTCCTCTGCTGCATCCTCCTCCTCTGTATCCAAAGTCATCTCTGCATTTGCTGGTTTGGAGGATAATCATGACAAGCCTTAGCATTTACCTGTTGCTTGAATCTCCTTGAAATTGCTCCCACACCCTTTGCTCCTTACTCCCAAACACCCACATCAAACCCACAACAAACTAAACAAGTAAATGTGCAAATAGAATGGAGAAATACGCCTTTATAACACTGTGCGGGTTCTTGATTTCCGGATTCGAAGTGTCCTGATCGGGACACGTTCCGGATTCGAAGTGTCCTGATTGGGACACATTCCGGATTCGAAGTGTCCCGATTTTCGGACACGAATCTGCTCGAATCATGTCTAATTCGCCAGATTCGGGAAACGTAGGGCCTGGGGGACGAATCCACTTTCATAGCTTTTTACACTACAAATACAATTTTATTAGCAATTTTCGTAGTGCGAAAAATCTAAAAATTTAAAAAATGACTACCTAGACCTAACCAAATTCCACAATTTTTTTTGTGTAATCTAGTATGGTAGTATACATCGACTCTAGACACTAAGATGTATTAGGGGCTCAACCTTCAAACCGTCACCTCGGCTTTGGGGTAAAAAATGAGTGAAAAAACCTAGAAAATTATCCACCTTTGAAAAAGAAGGGATAATTAACCAGATAAGAAAAACACTCCAAGGTGTACTTGTTTGCTGATTGAGTCCCAACATCCTAGGCCTGTTACAGACTCAAAAAATCATCATTACTAGTGTCACTTATTACAATTCCCCGCAGCGTATGGAATCTGAGTACAAGAAAGATGATAAGATAGAAGTAGAGTTAAAAAACTTTGTTGACTGATGATATCTGATGGTACAAGTGTTCTCTGGATCATCCTTGGGCATGGAGTCTTTCATCTAATCATCAGGTGCTACTTTAGTGGTCAACAGGATCAATGAAGTGTTAGTGCCTATACGTACTGTCTTACATCTGTCACATTCTTTTTTTATTTCTTTTTTATGTGTTTGATCCTTTAAAGCTTTTTGTGAATGTCTATAATTATGATTTAAGATATCCTTCAGAATTGAAATATACATAATATATGTTTTTTGTTTATTAAAGACTTCTTTACTAGTACCATAACAAATATTGTTGTTCCCAAGGAAATTTGAAACATCCAGGAAATATCAGTGACTGATCAAATCTGTAAACCACACTAACCTAGGAGACCACACCAATTGTTTCAACCAATCACATGTAGCTGTGTTCTCTATCAAATTTCAATTTAAAAGATCAGAAAATATGATGTCATCACAACTGCATATAATTTATGCAAAGGTGAACATAGGCACAATGGCTCAATAATTAGACAAACTGCATGCTTTGCTGTGCGACGACAAATTTGATTTCTTTTATTTCAATGGTTAAACAACTGCATTCTTCTGCATTGCAATGACAAACTTTTATTTTTTTCATCTTTTTTCATATTTGACATTTAGACATTTGAACATGTAAAATGGTTTCCCTTATGCAGTCATTGGAGATGACAGGATACACTTTATGCATAACCAGAGCACTGCTGATTTCCAATCTTTGGCAGAAGGACAGGTGAAATGGAAGCTCTAAATCAACCATTTTTCATAGCGTCTCAATGAATACATTGAGATTGAAATTCATAATGAAATCCTTTGAAATATGCAGGGCTGTGATACTGTGTTTTTGACACCAACAGCTCGCACTATTGATCTTGCCAATGCTTGGGTCATGGTAGGTATTATCCCTCTTCTAAACTAAAGTTTGGTTCCTGAACACAAATTGTACATGAATTTTTTTAGGGCGATAGAATGATGTAGAAACATCTCTCATTAATCTCATGAGTCTTTTCTTTTTGGTTTTCCTTGGCACTATGTTTTGTTTGGATGTATTTCTACTCAAATTTTATTTGGATGTATTACAAACTCATAGTCCTCAAGGTGAATTTCTTATCTGAAACATAAGCACTATTTCCTATCATATTTCATTTCAATGGGGTATATGGGGTAGATTTGCTGTTGTGGAGCCTTTTTTTAATCACTATTTTAAGTGATGGAACACTTTGTTCACATCTTTTGCAGAAAAATGCCATTACACTTTTGGTGTCTCCAACAACTCATGAAAGCATTGTTACAATGCTCAACAAGTATGTTTTCTACATTATTCTCTGAGTATTTGATAAAAACAATAAGGGAGTCTCGTGAGAGAGCTTCAAAACAGTATGGAATTTAAGTTTTATTAACATTCACTGGTATCCAAAAGTGACAAATGGGATTGCTAAAGTTATGATAACATTTCATCTGTATAATCATTGAGATGACAGGAGTGTTGGAAACACTGAGAGGGGGGTGAAATCAATATTTCTTATCAATTAGTATATTTTTAATTCCAAAGAGCATTAATTGTTATTAGCATCATAAATATAAACATCATCAACACCATTCAAATAGAGATAGTAGACACAAAGACCCTCCGGGAGAAAAACCACTGAATGGTTCTTAATATTTGTCTTTAAAAGATTTACATCAAGTTTTCAGATCCAACTGAAGGAGGCTCCAACCCACAGATTTACAGGCTCGAACCTATAGGATGCTCCAACACACTGTTTACCAATTGCAATTGGAAGGACGCTCCAACACCCTGGTTTACTGGCTCCAACCTGAAGGTGCTCCAACTCCCTGTGTACTAGTTGCAACTGGATGGACGCTCCAACACTCTGTGCAAGCTCCCACCTATCCTAGCACCACTTTGCCACCCTGGGGTGTTCTCAGGCTCAAACATGAAGGTGACTCCAATCACTTGCCTTGCACCACCCTACCACCCTAAACAGCTGGCAGACCACGTTTCACAATGTTTTAACTGGATCTACCTATGCTCCGAATCAATTACAAATAAAATGCAATACAAGAGAACTGCAACACAAACTCTGGCAATCAAATCTGCCTTTGTATATCAAATTCCAGTTGTCAATTTCAAGTTTCAACCACTTCTATCTCTCTCCAAACTGCACATCAAACCTTAGCTTCACAACCATAGCCAATACTGCTTGTCATATAGATAAATCTGTTTATAACTCAAGCAAAAGTACGTCCAATCATTAATACAATATTCTGCACCATATCTGCTCTGGCATCACAAATCTATAATACTGTCATTGCTGTCACTGTTTGCTTGTGCCCACGAGCACAACCCTAAATGCCACCAATCTGTCCTATGCCCAACATTGCATTTTCTTGATTGTTGCAACAAGATCACGCAAGCCCAGTCTGTTGTCCCAAACCTTAGCTGGACATGCCACAATAACTGTGCTCTTTGTTACCTGATTTTTCACCATTGAGCTATCATGTCTTCAACCTGCCATTTTAAACCCTAGCATACTGCTGCAACAAACCCTAACTGCTAATTTACTTCAGATATACAAAATTCTCAGATAGTGAATCCCTTACACAAATTACAAAACCCTTACTGCAAGAATTTGGCTGAAGATCATGAGAATCCTTTTTATTACTGGATTCCTCGGATAGTTAGAATTATCTTCAGAACCAATCGACACCTTAGTTGATGAGTGTTTGTGCTAGTGACCTGTAGGTAGTTGTTGCATTCATTCTTCTTAACCTTCTTTCAAATGAGGTATGAGTAGAGTCTCAATTATGCCACTATACTGACAAGAGATCTGTTGCTAACAAGGTCGATGCAGATCCACCCTTAAGAGAAACTTTCACCTTCAGGTCATTCCAGTGAGTTCTGCCTTAGAAGTCATGGATTACGTGCTCAACGTTTCAATGTAATCTTTGCAAAAAGGAAGCTTGTAATCTTTGCAAAAAGGAAGCTTGGACTGCAGTTGCTTTTGGGATTTGGACAGGCACAGGTGTATACACTAGATCAAATGCATCAGGACTTGCAATAACAATATAGCCCTCTGCAAAGTTGAATGATGATTTTTTTTTCACAGATTCTTCAATAAGTGTACAATAGTGCTACAAATGTTTAACTTGTCTTAAGAGAATGCCACTGTGTATTGTATCACTGTCTTTTCACTCAAAATCAACTTGGATCACAAGGTTTCTTCAAAATTTTGTTACGAAGACAGACATCAAGTATACAACCTTACTGCTGCTAATGGAGATGATAAGACAACAAATCTTCTACTGCCACAAGTTAAATCCTGTAGGATTGTAGTAAAATCTTTATATTGTGACTGTAATATCAATCCCCCACACGGAAACTGCATCTAGAAACCTTTAAATTTGAAATTACAGATGTCTCAATATATGCCAAAATTTTTCCCAGTGACATGTATCATTTACATGCCAATTCTGCTTCCAAAAGACAACTCAAAATGTGTATGAAGCGGATCCATCAAAACACTCAGCATGCATACAATGAAATGTGGACAATTAATATAGTGAGAATCAAGATTCCAACTCAACGGCTACATAATGTTCGGTTGACCTATATAACTCGTGCGATAGTCTCCTATCAGAGACAGTTCGAATAAACTAGCCAACTCAATGAGGGGACTCCAATGGTTTCAAGTGCCAGCCATGTGGCATTGCAAGGTGTTGTCACACAGATTGTCACAACAACACTCAGACCAGGGGTTGTCACCCTAATCCCCAATCTCTCTGTTTAAGCCTGTCTCCCGCGGCTAAGGGGGGTAGACTCTATGGGATAATGAACGACCAACTGGGGGCCAGTTGGGTTGGGAGACACGAGGGGAAATAAGCACTAAATTGATTTTATTAAGTTAATAGACCAGTGCCTTATGAAATAAATGATTAAACGATTATTTATCAAAGACTGCAGAAATATGAACTCATTAATAATTGTTTACCATCAAACAACTCAAACAAAGTTTAACTTTTATCAAATGTGAGATAATCTATAAATGCTCAATGGTTTAACAATATTCCAGCAATTAAAGTTTCGAAAGATTAAATAAAATAACCATGTAATTTTAAATGCTAACCAGAGATCACATTCATATAGCTAATTTTTAAATGATCATTCAAGCATGTTTAACCACATGAAAATGATAAATATTAATCCCACATCAAAATTTTAGCCTCAATAGGAAAGATATATTGCAAACATGACAAAGCCTTGAGACAAGACTGAATCTGGCCAAATATTTCTAAATTTTTTGTATTTTTATATTTTCAAATAAAACAAAACTGGGCTAGGCAAAAGCTAGAGATTGAATAGATGAAACTTAAATCTAAAAAATCAAAACTATAGAACAAAATAAAAAGTCTAGAAATTACTTTTTATGCTTTTTGGAATTTTTGTTTTTATTTTTATTTTAAGTCAAAAATTATACAAAACTAAATAAATCTAAAACTGAAATTAAAATTCAAAATCTAATTATTAGACTAATCTAACTCTAAAACTGAATAAAAGAAAACTACTTTATGCCCCTTTTTTATTTTTATTTTTTATTTCAAAGTCAAAATAAAATAAACTAAAATTAATCTAAAATCTAAAAGTAAATTTAAATTTAAAGCAAACTAAATTAAATAGAACTAAAACTACGTAATCAAAAGCCTAAACTAAATTAAAAACTAAACTGAAACCTAACTAAATAAAAAATAAAGATTAAACTTTTCCCTTTTTTTATATATTTTTTAAATATAGTAAAATCAAAATTTAAACAAATTACAATCTAATAAAACTAGATCTAACTAACATTTAAAAAAAAAAAAACAAAACAAAAACAAAAAAAAACATTTTATGCTTTTTTGATTTTTTTTTTTTTTTTTAATTGGTTTTTTTGATTGACTTTAAATAAAAATAAAAACATAAATAAATTAAAAAATTAAAAAAAAAAACCAACAACAACAACAACAACAACCTTTAAAAAAAATATCTGTTTATCAAAACTAATATTTAACTAAAAGAAAAAGGAATCAAAACCAAACTTAGGCTATAAATATATGTAGTTAAAATGAAATTCACAACTAAAAAAATTATTTAAAAAAAACTAATTCAAAAAAAACTAAAGTCCTAAACTAAACTAAAACTTAAAAAAATTAGAAGCTAAGCTAAAATAAAACAAACAGAAAAGGGAAATTCGAATCTTTATATATATATATATATATTTGAACGATGGTGTGGAAAGCCACAGTGGAGGTGTTCAAGGTGATTGAACAAGGTCTGGCCTGGCAGATTGGAAATGGGGAAAATCTGAGGATAGGGAAAGATCCTTGGGTTGGATGCAATGAAAAATTTGCCCTTTCCCCTAGTTTAATCAGACAGCTAGAATCAAAAGGCATCCTGTATCTAAGTTAGGTCGAGAAAATTGGTTTCTCTTCTATATGGGGGCAAGCTTGGAAATCTGGAGAAGATCTAGGTCTACGGCCAGCCTGGTGGAATGAGTGGAAGGTATACACCGAAGAGCTAACCCGATCCAATGTAAGGATAAAAGACAGACAGGATCAGCTGGTTTGGGCAGCGGAAAATGGATCTTATTCCCCAAAATTCGAGTACAAATTCGTAATGACAAAAAAAGGATGGGAAGATACGGAATGGTGGGTCAAACTGATATGGAAACTCAAATGCCCTGCAAAAGCCAGACTTTTCTTTTGGTGTATTCTAAAAAGGAAAATTCCTACATGGGATATACTTCAAGCTAAGTATAAACAAGGGCTAGGGAGATGCCCTCTATGCAAATCAGAATTTGAAAACATAAGACATCTGTTTCTAGCATGCCCATCTGTCAAAAAAGTTTGGGCGGGAGGTCGGAAAGCTTATTGATAAACAGGTTGATTGGGAGGGGGAAAATTTTCAGGAGGTATGGGACAAATGGTGGCGCAATTATCCTGAGGGGAAAATGCAAAATTTACCACTCATCATCTGCTGGGGAATCTGGATTGCAAGGAACAGGAGTATATTTATGGAAAAGGAAACCACAACTGAATCAATAGCAATCGAATGCACTTCTATCCTGTCAAATATTCCTGAATCGGAGGAGGAAAGAAATCCTAGGCAGATAAGGGAGGAACAGATCAAAGAAGGAATCCCATGGGCATATTTTGACGGGGCTTCACTGAACAACATAGCAAGAGCAGGGATGATCTTCCACTTGAATGAAAACCAGTCTTTAAAAGCTTCAGTAGGCTTAGGCACGGGGACAAACAACTTCGCAGAACTCTCAGCCTTAAAACTTCTTCTATGCTGGCTCATTCACAGGAACATCCTCACGGTTCAGATCTTTAGAGATTCTTTATCTGTCATAAAATGGGTCAATGGACAAAGTAGATGTTACAGTTATATGCTCAGACCTTTATTAGAAGAAATTCAGTCCTTGAAACTCTCTTTTAATGTGTTCTCAATTTGCCATATTTACAGGGAGCGAAATGTTGCAGCAGACAACCTTTCTAAGGAAGGTTTACAGCAGGTTATGGGCAGTTGGAAAATAGCGGAAGAATCTCATGGACAGATCTGTGTGTCGGATCAGCCACCTCACACATAGTTCTTTTACTTTTATCATTACAGTTCTAAAGACTTTTATGTTATTTTAAAAAATGCTTGTTTACACACTTTTACTTTGAGACATAATGGGAACAAAGTTTCTACATAGTTTTTTGAATGTTTTTTCTATTTTCGTTTTGGGTTGTTTTCCTCTTAAGAGGAGGCCCAGGAAATAGAAAAAATGACATCTCTAGATGGATATCATTTTTGGACTGTTTACAGTGACTGTTACGCTGAAAACGTAAACTGTTGTATGTAGTTTTTACGTTTTCAGAAAATACTTTAGTCAGTTTTGAGATGCAAAAAAGACTGTCTTTTTTGTAGCAGCTATATGAGATCATCATACAGCAAACGGAATGCCCTGGCATATACTTGTAACTTTTTATTATGCTTAATAAAAAGTTCTCTTTTTTCCCTGGAAAAAAAAAATATATATTATATATAATTATATATATTATTTTGAAAGAAATAAATCTAAATGAACTCTAATAAAATAAAAATCAAATCTGAAATCTAAACTTACCAAAATATTAAACTTGCCATACGCATGCTAAACCTATTGAATTGACAGAAGGTAAAAAAAATTGCGTTTTAGTGTGCAGTTGAGCCCGACGGCGGTAGGAATGGAGCAACGCAGGCCTGGACAGCGGCAAAATGGAGCTCTGGCAACATGGAGCAACAGCTATTGTATTGCGTGCAAGCTTGGACGGTGCGTATTGGCAGCGTGAAGAAGCGTACAGATGAGTGGATGAACTGATGGACACAGGTAGAGGGAGCAACAAGCTTGGACGGTGCATATTAGCAGCGTGAAGAAGCGTACAGATGAGTGGATGAAATGATGGGTGCAGGAAGAGGGAGCAACAAGGATGGCTGCGTAAAAAAAATGGCAAAACGCAGGCGAAGAGAGCTACTACGTAATGAATCCTTGAATGACAACGTTTTTTGCAGGATTGTGAAGAGAATGAGGCAGCGGCAATAGAAGCATGCATATGGAGCAGAGGGGCCAACGGACAACAGCAGAAAAGGTGAGGAAATGGTAATGTTGCATGGTAATCTGGTGGACGCAGAGCAACAAGAGATTTGCAGTGTGCAGGTTGACGTGGAGGCAACACGATGAGGGAGTATGACTGCGTAGATGAGGAGCTTGATGGAACCAAAGCTGTGTACAGGCAACTTTGAAATGGACCACGCGTGGATGAAGATTTGCTACCAGCAATACGCATATGGGCATCAACAGATGGCAGCGCTGCGAGGTCTGTGAAAGTTGGAGAAAACAATAGGGTTGGGGCCCAAAAAAAAATTTCGAAATGCACAGCGAAATCCCACCAAGCAACCAACAGCTAAAGAAAATACTTTCCAGATACCATAATGAAATTATTTGAGCCACTCAACTTCAACTTTGTTGATGAAACCCTCTCAAAGACTTCCAGATCTGAAAGTGACCCCGAGGGCCTAGATCTGGCCTGCAACAGAAAATTCTTCCTCAAATCAACAACCTGCCAAGCAAAACAGAAAACCCAGAGGCAAAATATGCAAGAAAAAAAAACCCTAACAGAAAACCAACTAAATAATTACAGTAATTACAGATTAAAGGCTCTAAATAGCTAGATTTATCGTTATGCCATAGAAATATTTTCAGAATTTAAATTTAATGTGAGATGCTTCAGAAAACCCTTCATGCATTCATAAATAATTTCAAACGATAAGCCCGGGATCAAGAACTGGCTGGGCTCTTTCAAAAAACACAATCTGGGAGTTGGTTCGTTCAGCCGAGAACTTCCCCTAACGCCCGGTAAACTCAAAACTAAGATTTCCTGCACAGCTTAAAATCAACCATTAACATAGAGAGAGAAAACAATGGTGAAATCCAGATCAAATGGAGATACCCGCCATTATATTTCAGAATCTAAACTATCATTCAAACCCCAGAGATCAGACAAGATACCTCTGCCTAAATCAATCTTCATCAAGCTATTATCAATAGCTGAAAATAAAATTATGCAGAAAAATAAATCATCTTACAACACTTCCATAAGAGTAACACTAGCGAGATTTTTAACCCCAAAGTCTTTCTTTATTGCACAAAAATGACTACAAGAGAGCTTTCTTTAGCACCACTCTCAGATCTAATCTGATCTCAAATGACCCCTAGCACCCTATTTAAAGGAAAAATTCCCAACGGCTAGTTCGAGTGATCCATGTCAAACTAATCTCGACCCGTCGATGAGGAATCAAGATTTCTTTTAATCTCATCCGTCGAATTTTTTAAATGCATTTTAATATATTAAACAATTAAATTCTGCATTTATTTACTCAAAAATTGACTTGTTATTATTTATTATTTATTTTATTTTTTCAATTTTTTTTTATTTAATTTATTTTCTTAAATTTTTTAAATTTTATTATTATTTTATATTATTTTTATTTATTTTTTTTAATTTTTTATTTTTTTATTTTTTTATTATTTATATATTTTAATTTTTATTGTTTTTTTAATTTTTTCAATTTTTAATTTATATTTTTAAATGGACCCTCGAACTTAGCCTTTGGAAAAATCACCTAGGACTTAGGACTTAGGACCTATGAGAGGATTAAAACATTTCTTAACCCTCAAGACACTTCACAACATGACTTTTACAATTTTACATCTCAAGGGGGGAAAGCCCGTTTGACATAGACCCTCATAGACCACCCAGTCTTGCGACACAAATATAATCTAACAGATCAAAGCACTAGGATTCCCCTAAGATTCTAATGACAAAATTCATTCCGGCTTTGGTGTTATGCTGAAGGAAAACTCTGCCGATCATGGATCGGTGAGACAAAAAACCTTCTAGAACATAGATTATCACTAGAAAATTAGGTCCTCCTAGGCAATTTACATACATGACTCATATCTGCTAAGATTATTTACAATTTACACATGCAGACTAGGTTTACAAAACAATATGATCGGGCTGACGATGACTGTCGAATGGCACGGAGACGTCGATCAAGCGCTATCCCTTTTGCGAAAAAAGGGGGTGTATTGCTTTGGGTTGTTGACACGTAGTGGTCAACAAACACATTTTGATTAATGGGTCGACCTAAGCACTATTCCCCCCACTGAGGCTGGAAGCACTTAATAAGGCCCAGTGATATCCCTTCTAAGTGTCTTGTGAGCTTTGGGTGTCTTCTGGGACTCTTTTTGAGACTCATGTTACCAATCTAATTAGTAGGGTTTCCAAGGTCCCTGTAACCTATTGGGATTGGCATCCATACAGGGTAGGGGCACGTTGTCCCCTTGGCCTAAATCCCCGCTCTTTAGGCCCAACTTCCTCCTGAAATGCCAAGGGAGAATTCCCATTTGATACCTCAACCAACTCCAAGTAAGATTAGTGCCTTAAACTGAGTCTGTGAAAAATTGATAAAAAAATTTGCTTATTGCAATCAACTGGTAATTATCCAATGTATTTAATTCTAAACAAAATTATTATACTGCAAACATTGAATAAAAGCACAATTGCAATATTCACAAAAATCAGCTACAGAAACTTTGATAGAAAACCAATCAAAAAATGGACAAAATATTTTTGGACAAAACATCCCTGGAAAAACCCCCGAGGGAAAACCAGTTCATCAGATCTAAGAGTTTTATTAATCTTCAACAAATTCTGCAATTAATAAATATTACAACTGCTCACCAAACCACAACAAAGCTCCGACAAAATATTTCTTCACCTCCACAAGTAAATTTTCGCCAAACCACGGCAAAGCTCTAGCAAAATATTTCTTCAACTCCACAAGTAAATTTGACCACTGGAAGGCTCACATCCTCCCTCTACAACCTGACACCACCTCTCCTGCAATTCGCATTGCTATTCCAGCAATATATTGTGAATTCCTACAATTCGCCTTTTCTGTAATCGTACTGATTTCCTAAAATTTCTCTTGCAACTAGATATCTCGATTTGTTAAACCGACAACTCGTACGGCCTCTCGTGGCAATCTCAGCCTCTTTGTCTGCAGAATAACTCTAGGAGAATTCCTCCTCCGAATTTCAGAAACTAGAAGAATATTGCTGAAAGAAAACTCTGGAAATATTCACGACTTGCCAAATCCCCCGCTATCACTACACCCTCTTCACTGCAATGAATGATCTCCAAGAACACCCATTGATTTCCTTTATAATCTCTCATTAAGAAATCAACGGCTAAGATCTAGATCTAAAATGATCTAATCGATGGCTAAGATCACTTAGAAACTTTACTACAATTCTCTAGAGGAATATTGACCATGTCTCAATCATTACTAATTAATTAATCTATTTCCCTAAGTTAAAATTAAGAAAAATAATTAAACATTGATTAATTAATTTGATTAAGACATTTACAATCAAAAGAATAACTTGAGCTTGGAGATCATTTATGTTCTTGTGTTCCTAGCCTCATTGGCAACACGAGGCTAGAACATTTGTCTGAGCTACATCAACCAACACTCCCTCTTAGTGAGGAAGGTGTTCTACATCTGACACCATCGTCCTATGTGTTCACATTTGGAACACCTGCCTCCTTAAGTACCCCATGGTCCATTCCACAATGCCAAAGCTCTCCTGAACTACTGCTACAAGCGATGAGTCCAAACTCATCCTCCATCGGACTACAAAGCTCATCTACAACTATCGTTCTCTGCTTCTTTCCCTTCTTGTCACCTTTCTTCTTGTGGAAGTAATTGTTGCAGTAATGGCCAAACCTGTGACAGCTATAGTTTTTGATCTTTGACATGTCCTCCTTTTCCTCGTTGGAGTTGGACCCTTTAGTGGAGCCCTTCTTTGCTTTGCCCTTGCTCACAAGAGAAACCTTCTCACTCTCATCTCCCTTCTACTCAGAACTGCTGCTTGTTCCACTATTGCCTTTCACAAAGCTCAGTCAAAGCTCCTCCTGCGTGAAGTCGTTCCATAAGCGTTCCTGAGTAGGAAAATCAGATCTTCCACTAACCACTTGCACAGAAACATCACACTACTTCTTAAACCCATTCAAGGTTGTTCTCACAAGCTCTTCATCCTCAACCTTCTCTCCAATGGCTGCTAGCTCATCTCTGACTGTCCTGACGCAAGTGAGATAACTGACAATGTTTTCTCCCTTATTTTGTCTAGTGCTTTTGAGCTTCTCTCTTAGGATCATTTTCTAATTCATATTTTTATCCTGGAAGAGTTTGTTGATGGCATCCCACATCTTCTTAGTTGTATCTTCTTCTGCTAAATGTGGAACTATGTGGTCCTTGACCCCATCTAGAATAATACGCCTAGCCTTGGCATCATCTTTCTAGTACTCATGCAACATGATAGGATATGTTGGTACAACAATATGTGCCATAGCAAACTCCTTCAGCCCATGCTCTTCCAAAACAAGAATGCACTGTGTTATCCACAATTTTTTCAATAGTCCAAGGAAGGAGTGTACAATTTTTTCAAAGATCAAAGTCATCAACCAACATAAATATGTCATTTTAAACCTAATGTTTGCAAGTTTTATTGTTAATGATGCTAGTATGACCATTTAATTATGTAAAAACACCTAGGTAAGCCTTTGATTTTGGCAAAGGATTTCATCCTAGGAAGTTTTTTAACCCCCCCAAATTATGTGTGTTTGTAAACATGCCTAATCGGCAGAGTTCTTCCAACTATAACCCCAAAGCTAAGGTGGAATTTGTTGACAAAGTCTTAGGTGAGTCCTAGTGTTATATCGAGTCTATTGTAAAAATGTGTTTAGGAATAATTCTAGTGCATGATCCCCCGCAGTCAGACACCATGGTTAAATTATTTTATTATAAACACACTTGGTTTCATACTAGATTGTGTCGCAAAATTGGGTAAATTATTGAGGGCTTATGTCTAAAGGTGTTTTCCACTTTCAAGGGTTGATATTATAATATTTTGATATAAAAATATTTTAGTGCATGGTCCCTCGCAGTTAGACACTATGGCTAAAAATATTTGAGAACGAAAAATTATTAAATCCCCTCTATGTTGGACATTGGATGAACCAGCCCTCCCCATGTGTTTCGCGACATGTGCTTAATCGCCTCTCGTGGATCCGTTAACTCTAGAAATGTGTTTGTATACTAACACCTGTGGGTTTTGGTGTAATGGCAATCGTGATTCCAACAAGTGGTATTAGAGCCAAAGGTCTCGAGTTCGAATCATACCCGGCTCGCGTCAAGGGGGAGATTGTTGGACATTGGATAAACCAGCGCTCCTTGTGTGTTTTGCAAAATTGTGCTTAACAGCCTCTCGTGGATCCATTAACTCTAGAAATGTGTCGGTTTACTAACACCTACGGGTTTTGGTCTAACGGCATTCGTGATTCCCAACACTCTATAGTCAATTAATTAAATTTTGTGGCTAAAATAAATAAAAATCCTAAGCCAAAAAGTTAATTAATTTTCAATCAAAAACTAATAATAGAGAAATTAATTTCTCTCCAAGTAGAAAATAATCAAAAATTCGTGGGTAAAAAAGAAGTCAGTTTTTGGAGGCCCGCCACTAAGGAAAAAATGGATATTTTAAGAAAAATTGAACCCTTGGACCTTAGTGTTAAGTCAAAGTCAATTTTTTTAGAAAATTAATCCAAAATATTAATTTTTGGATTAATAAAAAATGTTTTAAAGAAAAATTCGACTTTTTCCTCAATTAAAAATTCAACGGTCGAGATCAAAAGAAGATCAAGTTATTTTCAACAGTTGAGATTATTTTGACGAGGATCAAGCCAACTAGTTGTTATTTTCCACTTGCAAGGGTTTCTCTATATAAAGAAGCTATTGAACTTCTATTTGCTATCTTTGGATGAGGCAAATTTTCTAACGCTAATATTGAGTTACTGCTCTACTAGGAACATTTTTTATCATAATATAAAGACTTTGGGGTTCAGTTCGTGTTGTTTTTCTATTTGTTGATTTGTGGTATGTGTTAGTTATGTGTTTATCTTATATTGTGCTAAATGAATTTTAATTGTTATTTCAGTTGTCGGTGATAAGAACATTCTATTGGTACGAGTTAGCTTAGGTGATCTGATTCACTATATGAATTCACAATTTATCTTGAGAAATTTGTATAGAGATTTACAAGTACGCTAACCCTTGGGCTCCAAGTTCACAAGCTGTGGGGAATAGCCGACCATGTTTGGGCTCTAAGATTTCATTGTGATAAATTATTTTGCAAAAGCGTTTTAGCCAATCTATCTTTTGAAATTATTCATCCATTTCCATTTATTTAAAAAATATCTTTTCAAAAAATTATTTGATCTTGGGCTAAAAAAAATTAATTTGCTAATGAGAGCTTGTAATTTTAATTTGTAAATATTGAAAATTTTGTAAATTATTTCTAACCCTTGTTTTTATTTTGCAACACTTGGGGTTTTGAAATGTTTTTTAAACTAGCAGGGGTCCTAAGAGGGGTTCCTATAGACCAACTATTAGGTCAAGGGGCAACAAAGGAACAATAGCCCACTGTCACCTCAGTAAAAGCTCCTTGCTCTTTATGGACTTCACTGTGGGAACAGTCTTGGTACAAGAGCAATCACAAGAATAGATGGATCAATGATAGGATATGGGGTGATTCCTGAATCCTATTCACAAGAGAGGCTCAGATAATGGGCTTACTTGCTATAGAAGTAAGATGAAAAGCTCCCTTAGAAGGGCTAGGGGATTACCAAGACCTAGGGTTGTTAATTTTTCTAAGGGCTAAATTGTTCTTTGCTTAGATAATTGCATTTATTCATTAACACATTAACTTCACCCCATATCATCATTACCTTATTCAGATTTACATCATTATTTATTAGCATATGTAATTATGTAGAAAGAACAACACCATTATCATCAATGCAATGAAACATAAAGGAACAATAGAAGAAAAGCATGCACACATAAAGACACTAGGATTGGTTTGAGACCAGGGCAAAACCCACAATGGGGAAAACCCTTGCAAAATCTTCTTCTTCTTAGATTGTCATCAAATGATTCAGCAAAAGAAAGTACAATGATTCATATCTTCGTCTATGTAACTAACCAGGGAAACAACTAACTATGATATCCATGAAATGAACCTAATCTTGATTCTGAGGACTATAATGTACTGCCATTGTTTGTAGTCAACTATTGAACACTGTTGTCATTAAGCAGAGTCTTCAGAATACTAAAATTTCATCTTTTAGTCCTGGTCGCACAGAGGAGGAGTTGTGTGAGCGACTATGGCAATCTTGGATGCTCCCTGGTAAATTGTATGTGCGTGACTGGGAGCAAATACACTCACATTTGTCTCAAGCCCCCATTTGTGCCCTTCAAACTACTGATCGAGTGACTGAGGCTACCCAGTCGCACCCTTGACCACTTTGTGCGTGCATCTAGGGACCAAACTGCCTGATCTGCTTCAGAAACCCTAGATGCTCCCTTTAGGCTTATGTGCAAGCATCTGAGACTTCCTAGTCGCACCCTTGACCACTTTGTGCATGCGAATGGGATCGAAAATACTCAGTTACGTGCGTGCAACTGAAAAATAGAGACCCTAAATCCATGCGAGCTTCAACCCTGTAGTTTCGAACCCTTGTGCAAACATTCTCCATCAAACCTGTGCAAACCAAGACAATAGAAGATGTAATGGCCCACCTACAATTACAAACCAAATGTGAATATTAGCATGCATACGAGACATTCATATGATAGCTACATATGCATGACCCGCATGTATTGCAATAGTATACATACCGACTAATATGGAAAAATATCTAAACTTAAGTTAATAAATCAATCATCGAAGTAAACTCTAACTTATCAAAATATAATGAAAATATATTAAGTTGGGTATTTAGCAAGTATACCACCCTTACATATACAAATGTTAAATCCTTAATCAAAAGAAAATATAAATTATGTCTACAATTGTTTAAATAAATCAAATAATAAAACAATTTAATTAAAATTATAAATTTATATTTAATTTATTTGATATATTATTTTATAAAACGATGTAGAACTCGATGAAAAAAACCAGGAAGGCTCTGGCGATAATCGGCTGCAACCTCTGCTCTAGGGTTTAACGCCCTTCCCTGCCATTCCAGAGCCTGCTCTGGCAGCGCAGTTCATCAGACTGGCTGATCTCCACTGCAGGGGAAGAGAACTGACCCGACAAATGCTCAGCGGGGGGTCCACAGGGACCCCATCGTTCAAGAACATTGTAATGCACAAGCAGACAAGAAATGAAGGGTTAAAAATCTCGGGTTACAGAGAAAGCAGAAACCCAGGAGGCTACAGAAAAGACAAGGAGCAGAAAATGTCAGCGGAACATGGAGGGAGTTCCAAACAGAAGGATAAGGAAACAGAAAACAGCCCCCTCAGGGATGCTGCGAATAGTCAAGATGAGGGCCCAAAGCAGACCCAGACCACTGATGAAAATGAGAAAGAGAAGCAAGGGAGGACACGAGAAGGAAAGGAAGGGGAATCACCCATCACCTTAGGCACAAACAACGCCCCACAGGGAGCCTGCAAGCCAAAAAAGAAAGAAGCACTTAGAGTGATCTGTACAGACCCGGAGATCCAAGCTCACAAGGAGCACATGTCGGAGCATGCGGTCATATGCAAATTTATGGGGTTGTGGCCAACGGAGCGAGCCCTTTGCCAATGGATCAAACAGCACTGGAGACCCAAAGGTGACATTAACTTGCACCTAGGAGCTAAAGGTTTTTTCACGGTTGTCTTTACAAACCTAGAAGATAAAGATAGGGTGTTCGACGGAGGTCCATATTTTTTTCTTCAGCGGGTCTCTATATGAGACCTTGGAAGCCTAACTTCGTCCCTGAAAACGAAACCTTCACACAGGTTCCTGTATGGATCCGTCTTTTCTCCCTCCCCATAGATTATTGGGGTTTAGCTACTCTCAAGCAAATAGGAGATAAGCTAGGCACTTTTGTCAAAGCGTCTGAAGCAACTATTCAATGCAGATACACTTCCTGTGCCAGAATCTGTGTGGAACTGGACGTATCTGGAGCCCTGCATGAAGGTATTTGGTTGGAGTTTCAGGACGAAGACTATTTTCAGGCCATTGACTACGAACAAATCCCATTTCGCTGCAAAAAATGTCACGAACACGGGCATCTAGTAAGAGACTGCCCTCTTAATAGAACGGAAGAAGCAAGCAAACCCCAGCCTGAGGTGCAGAATAAAGAGACATTCACCAAACCGAAAACCATGCAAAGAGCCAATCGAAGAAGACCTAATAGAACAGGGGCCGTCCCAAGCGCCATCCTCAACCCCTTCAGGGTTCTGGAAACGGACACAGAAACAGAAGAGGTAAGAGCAGAAGAGAGAAACACAGAGGGACAAGAGAACCAGCAAGAACTCAACAGGAAAGAACAGGATGAAAACCCACACAGTCCCAGAGATAAAAGACAAGAACAGGAAAGCACCCAAGACGAAGATACGGAGATGTTATACAGTGATGGAGGTAACGATGAACAGGAACTAAACGAAGCTCTAAAAAAGGCAGGGGTTAACTTACCAGCTCTAGAGGAGAACTGGAAGGCTCAAGGCATTGAAAATGTTCCAGAAGAAGAACTAAAAAAGATCAGCGAACTCTTCATTGCAAGACAAAGGGCTGAATTAGCCAGGCAAAAAAGGAAACTGGGAATAGCAACAGGAACAGGTAACCACTCCAAAATCATCTCCCTCAACCCAGCTGGCTTTAAACCAAGAAAGAAAAGGGGAAGGAGGACGAATGGAGAGGTTCTTCATGACTTAGGGATCCTAATGCTGAACTCAGGTAAAATGAAGGCCCTAGAAGCCTTCCCGTCCTATCAATTTTAAACCTAGTTACCAATGAAAGTAATTTCATGGAATGCAAGAGGGCTCAATGGCCAAGAAAAACAAAGACTTCTCATCAGGAAGTTCCAAACAGAAAAGCCGGATATGATGTTCATTCAAGAAACAAAATGCTCTTCCTCTCTCATAAAAAACATCAGTCAAAAATTAGGTAAGCCTCTCGACTTCATTGAAGTTGCCAGTCAAGGTTGGGAAGGAGGTATCACCACCTTTTGGGACACAAGAGCTATCAGTATACTTGCCTCAGAAGCCACTCATGCCTACATAGCCACGGAGATTCAAATCACAGGTAACTCTGAAACTTATCTCTGTGTTAATGTATATGGCCCTCAAAGATTAGAAGAAAAGTTCCATTTCCTCAACTCTCTCAAAAGTCTGCAATCTCGATATCATGCCTCAAAAATCATCATGGGCGGAGACTTCAACATGATCACCACTCTCCTGGAGAAGAAGGGAGGGTTAAGAAAGCTCAACAGGGACGCAGGGGCCTTCGCCGAATTCATTGAATCAGCAAAGCTGGTGGATGTGCAGCCTTCCTCCTACTCCTTTACTTGGAATAACAGAAGGGGAGGAGAGAACCTCATCGCCTCCCGCCTGGATAGATTCCTCATCTCAGAGAGCATCGTTCTAGAGGGCATCACTGTTAACTCGGATATTCTCCCTAGTGGAGGTTCGGATCACTGGCCCATCTCTCTAGAGGCTGCCTTCCTGGGCACCCCGAGAAATAAGCCATTCCGCTTTGAGAAATTCTGGTTACAGCACCCTAATTTTGTTCAATTGCTAGAGAAATGGTGGCGTGAACCACTGAATGTTCAAGGTACCAAAATGTTCAAACTCCAAAGCAAGCTCAAGCATATTAAAAGCAAAATCAAGCACTGGAACATCACGGAATTTGGCAACATTTTCAAGGAAAAATCCATTCTAGAAGGCAAGCTAGAGATAATACATAAAAGCTGGACCTCTGGCAACATTACTGAGGAATCAAAGGAGTTGGAAAAAGATCTAATGACACAATGGCAACACAAAACCCTTCAAGAAGAAACACTCTGGAAACAGAAATCCAGAGTGCAATGGCTTAAAGAGGGCGAGCAAAACTCAAAATTCTTCCACAGGTCCACCCTCGACTACAGAAATGCCAACAAAATTCTCAATCTCAAAAACGAATCGGGCGACACTCTTCACAATCACAAGGAAATCTCCTCGCTCCTGACAGAACATTTCAAGCACATTGCTCAGGAATCGCATATAGACAGAGCAGAAGCTATCAACACTTTAACGCAATCCATCCCCAAAGTGGTAACAAAGGACCAAAATCTTGCCCTCCTCAAAGAAATATCAATGGAGGAAGTGGAGGAAGCAGTAAAGAGCATGCCTAATGATAAAGCCCCTGGCCCAGACGGCTTTACCATCAATTTCTACAAAGCTTGCTGGCCAACCATCAAATCAGAAATCTGGGAAGTGGTTGAAGACTCCAGACGCTCAGGCACTATTCTCAAATCCATCAACTCCACCTTCTTGGCTTTAATCCCAAAGGAAGAGAATGCCCACACCCCTAAGAAGTTCAGACCTATTGCACTCTGCAATGTGATCTACAAGATCATCTCGAAGGTCATCGCAAACAGGCTCAAGCCCATCCTGCCTAATCTCATTTCAGAAGAACAGTCTGGTTATGTAGAAGGTCCACAAATCCTAGACAATATCCTCTTAGCACAAGAAATGGTGCACACTCTTCAGACCAGGAAAAAAGCTGGGATGCTCATGCAACTCGATCTCTCCAAGGCTTTTGATAAGGTAAATTGGAACTACTTGGAAGCTGTTCTTACAGCTTTCAGATTTGATCAAAAATGGAACAAGTGGATTCTAGCTCTAATCAAGTCCTCCTCCTTCTCCACTCTAGTAAACGGTTCACCCTCAGAAACCTTCACCCCTTCCAGGGGCATCAGGCAGGGAGACCCTCTCTCCCCCTTCCTCTTTGTGATCCTCATGGAAGGCCTAAGTCGTCTTATACACAAAGCTAAAGAAGAAGGCAGCATCAGAGGTCTCCATCCTCTTCATTCTAGTCCAGCCACAATGCATCAGCAGTTCGTGGATGATACCCTGCTGCATGGTACCCCCACGGTGAAAGAAGCGCTTGCCTATAAATCCATCCTAACTCTATTCAGCAAAGCTTCAGGTATGGAAATCAATCATGCTAAATCAAAGATTTTTTTCTTTAATATGCACCTTGCAATTCAGAAGCATCTCACAAGCATTCTAGGATTTAAAAGGAGTATTCTGCCCTCCAAATACCTGGGCACTCCTCTCACCTCAAAACCCTGGCAAAAGCATCACTGGGAAAGCACTCTAGCCAAGCTGGAAAGCAAATGCAGACACTGGACTCACAGAGCCCTAAACTTTGCGGGCAGACTAGTCCTAACAAAGGCCATCTTGCAAGCCATACCTCATTACTTGCTTTCCATCCTACCTGCCCCCCAGGGCATTCTTCACAGGATCAGAACAATCCAAAGGACATTCTTATGGAAAGGCAACGCGGAAAAAAACAAATGGGCCTTGGTTGCCTGGCACAAGCTATGTAAATCAAAATCTCTTGGTGGCCTCAACCTTATTGATCCCCTGACCTCCAACAATATCTGCGGTGCGAAACTATGGTGGAGATGGCTTAAAGAACCTCACCTTCCCTGGGCGAAGCATTGGAAGGAGAAATACACTCCCAACTGCAATGAGAAAGATCTTATCCGGCTTCAGGAGGTTTCGGAAGGCTCTCCCATATGGAACCTAGCCAAACGTAACCGCAACATTATTCAAGATCACAGTTTTTGGGAAATTCGAAATGGAGACACAACGTTCTTTTGGGAGGATGCTTGGCAACAGCTTCCTCGCCTAGCAACGCCAGATTTGGAAAACTACAAAAGAGAAGTTCAAACAGCAGGCAACTACAGAGTCAATCAGTATTGGAGCCAGGATAACAACGAGCAGGAGTGGAGAGCCTGGAATCCCCCAAACTCCATCAGCTTCACAGTTGATAATGCTCAAATTCAGAGCCTCCTATCCACTCTCAACAAAAGGAAAATTCGATCTTCTTCAGCCAGAGATCAGCTCAGATGGGGAATGAAGGGGAACGGTAGCTACACCCTAAAGGAAGCCAGGATGCAATTGGAACAGAATGAGCAAGGGGAAATCCTCCCCTGGAGCACTAAGGTCTGGGATAGCCTCTTTTGGCCCAAAATCAAGACCTTCCTCTGGCTCCTTATGAGAGGAAAAACCCTCACATGGGATAATCTTCGGAAAAAAGGCTTCTCAGGCCCTTCAATTTGTCCCATGTGCAGAAAAGCGGAAGAAACTATAAATCACCTGTTTAACTCTTGCAATTGGGCAAACAGTATATGGCAATGGCTAGAAAACATAATGCAACAATCCAACAGGAACATAAATTCTATCCAGGACACAATTACTCAATGGCCAGGCGACTTCTCGAACAATCACAGAGTAAACAGTATTTGGAAAATCATCCCCGGCTTTATAACTTGGACTATATGGAAGGAACGGAACAGGAGAATTTTTCAAAATGAACAGAGGAATTTCGAGTTCTCGCAGCTTACCTTATCCGCTAACATCCACGATTTAATCTCGGCCAAATGCATTGGGTCGTCCGACTCAAATCCTTCGCCCAAGGACCAGCGCATTCTGGTTAGTTTCAAATTGGAAAATGGGAACAACGCTCCAACTGTCAGCAGCAAGTTCAAACCTCCAAATGATCAGCATGGATGGCACAGGCCCCCGACAGGCTTTCTTAAATTAAATTTCGACGGGGCCTCCAGGGGCAACCCCGGTCCGGCAGGTATTGGAGGGGTCATCAGGAACCACAGAGGGGAAATCCTTTATATCTACAGTCAAGCGTTGGGCGAAGCCACCAACAATGAAATGGAATTCGCTGCGATGGAAAAAGGCCTTCGAATTTTGCACACGAACCAGATTGCCAACGTTGTCATAGAGGGAGACTCTGAAGTGGCCATTACAGCGGCCAGGCGAATTTACCATGGCACTCCAGTTTGCAGAGTCACGAAGCATTGGCGCCTGGCTCAGGCAACCGAAAACATAGCCATTTTGCTTCGTGAAATGAAAGGTCTAACCTTTCAGGCGATCAGAAGAAAAGGAAACGCGGTGGCAGACCACCTGGCAAACATTGGGATTGAGAACCCAAACGATCCGAAGGACAGCTGGTGGGACGACATCACGTGTCCTGACCTTAAGGGAACCTGCCTACATCTGGCCAGTAAGGACATCGCCCAGACAGAAAGCGACGACGAAACGGTTACGGCTCTCCGGTTTCCGGCTAGACACCATGCTAACTAAGCACACCACCTTAAATACGGATGAGGCCAAAGGACAAGCGGCACAAGGCATATCCGTCAGGGGTTGCAGACATAAGGATTTGTACCGCCCCGTGATCTGTTTGGATCCTCGGCGCCGTAACCACAGCAGGACAAAGCTTACCTGGCGGGCTGCGGACGAGGGAAAGATCAGTAGTAATAATCGCCTTCAATTATTCTCTGATCCCATCGTTCCTCCTTCTCGCGGTAATAATCACGACAGGACAAGCAAGTGGCCCTCCCTCCTAATTCCCTCATCCAACCATCTTCAGGCCCCCGGTTATTTAACTACGTCCTTGGCAGATATGGAAAGCATTGTTTTATCGTGTTGCAAGGTGAAGAGCTTTCCCTCTGCCAACACAGAACTGGTTATCACCGTGGCAGACTCCCACACCATGAAAGGAGATAGCTGCCGCAACCAGGCGGCTATAAAGGACCTTCATCACGCCCAGGAAATGTATGAGACTCAAACCTCGCAGCGTAGCAAGTGGAAGTTGGATGATTTAGAAAGCAGCGTCAAGGAAGAGGAAGCTAAGTTATCAGACCAGCAGTTGGAGAGGGAGGTGAACTGGTTGCAGGACCCGGGCACCACCTACACTCGGGCAACTCAATTTGTCAGAACACAAGCCAAGGCTTGGAGAATTAAAACCATGTTGGCGAAGGTCCTGGAAGCGCAGGAGGAGCAAGATGAAAGAGTGCAGAAGATTAAGCGCCAGATGGACGCCATGGAGCATGATCACATGTGCGTTGTGGAAAGTATCGAGTTCAAATTATCTTCGCTTGACCAGCAAGCGGACACCATTAGCAAAAAGCTCACTGTGCTCATCAAGCTTATGAGGAACGTGGCTAATGCCGAGGGTTTTACAGGGGAGACTTCTGGCGTCCCTCTGAATGACCTGCCGAATCAGGGGTCCGACCACCAGCCGAAACAGGGGCCGACCCACCGCTGATGGCGGTTGCGGCCATTGTTCCTTTTTGCTGTCTCGGACTTTCTCCCTCCTGGTTTTTATGTTCTCTGTTCTTGTTATCATGTACTCGGTTCTCTTCTCTTGGAATTGTGGCATTTCTTGTACTCGGTTTTCTGGTTATTATGCCGTCACCTCTTGGCCGCCCTGCGTGGTGAGCCGTTTTATTATTTGGGTTACAGTCTTGGCCGCCCTGCGTGGTAAGCCTGATTTAATTTTGGTTACAGTCTTGGCTACCCTGCGTGGTGAGCCTGTTTGGCGTTTTGATACCGGCGCGGCCGCCCTGCGTGGTGAGCCTATTCTCCTTTTTGGCCAATGCAATTCCCAATAGCCAGGCGTGTTGTCAAGCAGCCCTTTAATCTGCAGCAGTAGAAGTTTTGTAACATATTTTCCTATTGTTAATACAAATGCTTATTTACACAAAAAAAAGTGCTATAGACATCATCCATAATAAAAAATAAAACACTTATTTTCTAAGACATATCAAGTTTGTTGAATTCAAAAAATCATAAAAACTAACTAAATTATAACTTTATTATTATTATTATTTTCAACTTGGTTCACTGTCATGAGTGGTCACTACATCCATGGGTAATAATCCGGGCTAATCCACCCAAGCACCCAAAGGGATCTACCTGTGAGCTTATCTTGTCGGGTCTAAACCTTAGGACATCGAGGAGATTTCACCTCATGGCCTCTTGATCCAAAAGGTACTTAGCAATGGGAACTCAACCAATTGAGTTATCCCTTGGGGCTTATTATTATTATTATT
>APFE030653179.1:0-94379 GCA_000404065.3 Pinus taeda
CCCTCATATATCATGCTCAAACCCTAAACACTATTGCACACAGCAAACATATGTAAAAGGCACAGCAATGAATGAAAACAAACATAGTGAAAAGAAAAAGAAATTGATGACAGAGGCATGCACATAAAAATTATCAAAAAAACAGAGCAAAAATGTAACTTGCATAGCCTAGTACAAAAACAAAAGAAGGAACATCTTGTTGCACAAAAATCAGAGGTTAGTAGCTATATGGTGTTCATGCAAAGATTATCAAATGTACAGCTGCAATGTTTTCCAAAAGGAGCAGTTTGCTGTGGCTAGGGTTTGCACAATGACATGGTATTCCTCCCTAATTCCTAAACTCTGTTTTTCCCTTACCTTTCCCCTCATGAAAAACCTAATTCAATTGCCTATCCCATTTTCAAACTCCCTATGCAATTGAATCTCCTTCCCTATTGTCAAAACATGAAATGAAACCCTAATGCACTCATGATAAATGCAATCATGAAGCTGCCAGCGCTATTAAAAGACTGTTGTTGTGTAAATTGGTTGGCAGACTTGGTTAGTAGGTTTCATTACTCCCTCATTCCCCTATTTCCCTTGATACAATCTCCCTCCCCTCCATTGCAAAATAATCACAGCAACCCTTCCCTTCCCCTTGTAATCAAAATACCCAAAAACCCCTATTTTCCATCAGCATTAAATGGCCATTTTTACATGTGAAAAAACAGAGTATGCTTATGAAAGGTATGCAAAATACAAAATGAAACGAGCTGCCTATTAGTTGTACATAAGTGATGCTGCACTATCCTCCTATGCCCATGGCATCCTCCCCTCCATCATGAAGATTTTCATTGTCCTTTCCCTTGACTACAAAGTTTCCCTAAATAAAGTATTAATTTGCAAATGTTGAAAGATGGAATGACATATTTAGCATTATGTGATAGTTTCCTTCAGAATTCCCTTCTTATATATATTTTTCCCTTTCCTATATGTAAAATTCCTCCCCTAACATATCCCTCATGATGTTTCCCCTTGAAAACAACATACTTCTCAACATTTTGCAGGCAGGGCAGCGGTCATTTTGCCTATTTGTTCCACCTTGCTCAATAACATCATGTCAACCACTGAGACTAATGAGCAAAGTGATGATCGATCTTCATCCACGGAGGTTGAGACACAGCGGAGGCCTCGTAAGGGTGCCTCACTCATCATGGTACTGATCAGCATTGATCTAGCATCAAAATCTGAAAATTTTGAGAATTTTGGAGCATTTGGCAAATTTTTGGTAAAATTACAGGTTTTTTCCGTGTCGCGTCCGCGTCCCGCGCGCGGACATTTTGAAGGACTGCTCGGAATTTTTAAAACTTGGCATTTTTGGAAAGTGCATGCAAAGAGAAAAATTACCAATACTTGGGAGAAGCCTGATTTTGAGATTTGAGCCTCCAAAAGCTCAAAATACATCAAAAAAATGACTTTCTGCCCACTTTTTGAGTTGCAGAAAGTGACCTTGGGAGAAATGGTTTTTGAGGGGGCAAAACAACTCCAAATTCAGAAATTCCACTTGAGATGGAAAGTAGACAGAACAAGCTTTCCAATGAGCCATCTTGCACCTGATTTGGACCAGTGGAACCCACTCAAAAGTTGCTGCAAAGGTGCGCGGACATGAGAGCCAGGGGGCGCGGACGTGAGAGCAAACTTTGCGAGAATTGACTTTTTGGTCAAAAAAACATTGTTTTGACTATGGTTGATTATTTTTACTTGTAGATGATGGATAAATGTAATATTTTCATGGCACTTTGATAGATTTTACCTCTCTTTACTCTTCTAGAAGCTTCCTTCATGTAAAAAGTGAAAAATTAATGCATGAATTAGTTAGCTAAGTAATAGAGGCAAGTTGTTGAGATGCCTATTATCTAGTGCTTAGTTTGGAATTAGTTCAAACTGCTCCTAGAAGGATGAGCTCGACCCCTAGAGGTGGGGAAAGAGGTTTTACCTTCTATATTATGCCCTCTCTTTCTCATTTTGGAAGGTTGGACTCTAGAGGGAGAAGTGCTATTGTATTATTGACTTGTATTTTCTGCAATTTGAGGAAAAAGGAAGGCCAGGGTTTTGCAGACTTCATTGTGGATTCTTGTGGATTATTATGTTGATGGTGTGCTTCCTATTGTTATTGTAAGTGTGTTTATGTGTTCCATTCCTTAATCTCTTGCTGCTATTTAAACAAAAGAAGTGATAAAGTTTGAATTCATGCATGCCATGCTCAGCTTTCAATTTTGTTTAAATTTTATGTTTTCCATCGTCTAGAGAGGATTCAAATTCATTGTTTGCCCTCTTTAGCTTTTCTCCTTTCCTCCTTGATCATCTCTTTCAACTAAAGGCATCAGCATAGATTCCTACCTTGCCCCAAGGAATCACCTGCAAAACTGAGCTCAATCCCCGCACCCTGAATTGCGCTCCCTCCAATCGCCACCAAAATAATCCAAAAACTCTAAACCAATCCCTTATATCAGTTTACTAGCCTAAAATCCTTGTTCCTAATCGGTCAACTCATCCTATTGCCAAAATCCATCGAGCTTTGACCCGAGAGAGCCTTCTCATACCTCGTAGGGCTAGCTACGAGGTGAAATGGTTTGATGTAGCCTTGAGAGTTTGTCTATCTCAGCCTAGGTGAATTCCAAGCGCTAACAGGGAGCATGGAGCTCCTCTCACCTTGACATATGTGAAGTATGTGCTTGGAATTATGAAGAACTTGTTATCGGTTGTAATGTTGGAGGACAAAGGATATGATGTTGTCTTCAGTAAAGGAAAGGTGTTCTTGAGACACATAGCCATGGGTCAGACCAAGAGGATTACGATTCAAGTGAAGAATCTCTATAAACTAGAGGTAGATGACTATGCTACATTGAGTTCAAAAGAAAAATTGGTGCAAAGCCAAGACATTGGCAAGTTATGGCATAGAAGGTTGGGCCACTTGCATCATGGGGCCTTGAAGATAATGCAACAGATCTCTACCAGACTTCCCAAAGGTAAACTTGAGCAATTGGACACATGCAAAGGTTGTACCTTGTGAAAGTATGCCAAGTCCTTCTTTCATGATCGAGACAGTTGAGTTGAGGCGATATTAGAGCGAGTTCATACTGATGTGTGTGGACCATTCTTGACAGCATCCACCATGAAGCAAAGGTATTATGTGATTTTCATTGTTGATTTTTCTCGTAAATGCTAGATTTATTTCATGCAGAAGAAGGATCAAACCTTCTAAAAGTTTTGTGAGTTCAAAGCTTTGGTTGAGAAAGAATCAGGGAAGAAGATCAAGGCCTTGAGAAGTGACTGTTAGTGTTAGTTTTTCCAGCCTTCCTCCAGTGATCAAATATGCTCTTACAAAGTGGTCTCAGAGTGTCAAGGTCAAATTTTGTCATTTCAGTGAGTCTTCAAGCAAAATTTGGTCACTGGGCATTAGGTCTAGGGTTTGCTTTCACTCCTTTCAAAATTGTCCAAATGGAAGTCCATGTCATCATTCAGCTGAGTGTATCATCAATTCAGAGGTTTTCATCATCATGTCAAGTTCCATTGGGTCATTTTACAGCTTGTTCTTGCTTCAGTTGTGCCTAGGCAAGGTTCATTTCCCTCTCCTAGGGTTTTGAATTTCTCTTGGACGGTCAAATCATTAGCAAAACTTATATCCAGATGTTCATACACCTTCCCCTATCTTTCATGTACCTTATAAAACACTTCCCATCACTGAGATCCCCCAAATTTCTCATTTTTGCACAAACCCTAGTTTCTTGCCACAACTTGGCAATTTTCTAGGCTAGGCCTGTGTTTTGCCTGTTTGGACCCCTTCCCCTCACTTGATCTCTACGATTCCACTTTCCCCTACTTCCTAACATCCCTCCTTACTTCCAAAAATTTCCCCAAGAATTTAGAAGCCTCTTATCCCCTTCATTTCGCTTCATTTCGAAAAAATCCATTGTTCCACACATCGGGGTATGGTTTTACTCAAATGATGTTTCTGAGAAATCAAAGATGAATTTTGGAAAAATGAGAGAGGTTTTTGTCCAAAACATGCCAAGAACAAAAAATATCCTTCACGTTTTACACAGGTGTCATATTTTTAGAGAAATGTCAAACATACCGTTGCCTTAGGAGAATCGAATGCACCTCTAAAGTGACCTTGGGAAAATCAAATTTTCTCCTAGCTCGGTTGGCCAAATGACTTTCTTGATGAGTTAAATGATAATTAGACACAAAGATATTTCCAATGAGCTATCATGAGCTCACTTTGGAGTTGAGGAAGGCATTCAAAAGTTGACTGCAACAACACTCTTCCTTGAGGCAGCCTCATTTGGCACATTTTGACCAGTCTTGTGAGATTTGATTTTTGACAAGGCAAATGAACTCCAAATTGACAACTTCCACTTGGGTTGGAAAATAAACTCAGAGACCTTTCCAAAGAGCTATCCTGCGCCCAATTTGAACACCTCTAAGGCCTCCAAAAATCATATGAAAGTTGCACTATGCGTAGGGCTCAGGCGCGCTACGCGTTGGGGTTTTGGCTTAACGCGTAGCGCGCCACGCACTACCCTTAAGTTGGGGAGGTCCATTTCAGGAAAGGTTTGCATTTTTGGATTTTTCATGACAAAATACACTTTCTCATCCATGGCCAAGAAGTTTCATGGAGATTTGAGCCCCCAAAAGGTCAAAAAACTAGCAAAAAATGACCTTCTGCCACTTTTTGGACACACAGGAAGCAGTCTTGGGAGATTGCAATTTTGGAGGGGTAAATGGCCACCAAATTGAAAAATTACACTTGGGCGGGAAAGTAGACATCCATAAATTTCCAACAAGACCACTTGTGCCTCATTTGGATGTCAGGAAGTGCCTCAAAACTGGCCTGAAAGGCGCGCTACGCGTTGGGGAAATTGGCCAGTTTTACATCTTCAGCTCAGGAAAACGCAGTATTGACCAGTTTTGACCTTTTGGTGGGATTTTTCATCCTCTTTGATGTAATTTCATGCTTGAAATGGCAATTTTTACCTAGTCTAGAAGATTCATTCATAAAATGGCAAAAAATTAATGAATGAATTGGTTTCCAAGTTTATAGAGGCAAGTTGTTTTGATTGCCTAGTTTGTAGTGCTCAGTTTATAATTGGTTGAAACAGCTCCTAGAAGGAGGAGCTCGACCCCTAGAGGTTAGGGAATGGTTTAGCTTGGTCTATATATGTAATTTTTCATTCAGTAGCAGAGGTTGGACTCTTGGGATAATTTTGAGACTATATTGTACATATTTTATCAGCAATTTGGCAAAGGAAGACTAGGGTTTTGTAGCACTACTTGGGATCCATGTGGCTTTATGTCTTGATGGTTTGTTTCTTTCAGTTCTTGTGAGTTATGTATGTGCATAATTATCTTTATTGAATCTTCTCTTATTAAGAAAATGAAGTGTTAAGGTAGAATCCATGAAATTGCCATGCTCTGCCTTTAAATTTGTTTAATATTCTATGTTTTCTTCAGTTTAAGGAGAATCCTTGAGACCTCTTGCTCTCCTTATCCTCTCACCGGTCTGATCTATCCATCTCACTTGCTTTAAGGCATCAAAACAATTGCTTATCTTGCCCCAAGTGGACCTCTGCAAAAACTGTGCCTCATCCCTGCACCCAAAATTGCCTTTCCCTTGATTTCAACAAAATCATAAAAAATAAATCCTAAACTCTTTGTACTTAATACCTAGCCTAAAATCAGTCATCAATTCAGTCACCTCGAGCCTTTTTGAATATCTTTTGGCGAGTTTGACCCGGAGAGAGCCCTCTCCTGTCCTCGTAGGGCTAGCTACGAGGCTGAGCGTGGTTTGATGTGGCGTTGAGTCTTGCCTTATTTCAGCCTAAGGCGGATTTGAGCGCTAACATGTTGTTTATATAAAGAATAGGTGTCCATATCATGCTATAAAAAACAGGACTCCCTATGAAATGTGGTATGGCCATATTCTTAATACCTAAGGAACAGAGAAACAAACTCAATGGAAGGATTCACATATGTATATTCTTAGGGTACTCAAATACCTCAAAATCATGTCGTCTCTATGATTAAATCAATATGAATTTTATAATAACTAGAGATGTGATATTTCTTAAATCTTCCAAGTCTAACAATGCTATTGAGTGGTAGCTTGATTGCTTGGATAGATTCATATATGAAAATTCTTTTCAAGAGTTTGATAACTAGATTCCACATCTTGAAGGGGGGATAATATAATATATCAATATGTGGTATCTTCTTCTAAAGCACTCTCTCCCCCGCATGATGCTCTAACCATTGTTGGCACTTTCAGTGATATGATTGACAAAATTGGGAGACTAAATCTTGATTCATATCTCTCTCAGTCAACTGATCAGCTTGGGCCATCTCAGAAAGGTGCTCCAAAATGGTTGACAATGACACTTGAAAGTGTTTGTCCTGATGAGGTAGGAAAGACACGAACAAAAAGGTCAACCAGACAGAATGGAGATGATGTAGATGATCATGATTCAGCTATTGATATGGATGTTTCTTATGATTGCGAAATAAATTTGTATAAATATTTCAAACCAATTTCCTTCAAAAAAGTCACTTTTCATGATAAATGGAAAGAAACGATGCATAAAGAATATGATTCTATGATAAAGAATGACACTTAGAAGTTGGTTGATCCTCCATTGGGAACCAAAATAATAGGCAGCAAGCGAGTCTTCAAAAATAAGTATAAATCAGATGGCTCACTTGACAAGCACAATGTAAGGTTTTTGGAAAAAGGTTTTCCACATAAGGAAGGGGTCGAATATGAGGAGACATTTTCCCCCACAACAAAATGGGCTACCATTCGGACACTCTTTTCCTTGACAACTTAGAACAGTTGGAAAGTCCATCAAATGGATGTAAAAACTTCTTTCTTGAATGGATATTTCAAAGAGAATGTTTTTATCTCGCAACCATAAGGATTTGTTGTGAAGGGCCACGAAAACAAAGTATGCAAGATTGTAAAATCCTTGGATGGCCTCAAGCAAGCGCCGTGATCCTCGTATGAGAAATTAACTGAGCATCTTCTGAAACTCAATTTCAAACATTAACCTTGATGATGCAAATTTGTTTTTCAAGAAAGTTGAAAAAACAATTGTATATATTATGGTGTATGTAGATGATCTTCTAATGATAGGGAACAATGAGAACTACATTGCATCCATAAAGAAAGAATTGAGGAAATGTTTTGAAATGAAAATTCTTGGCTATGTTCACTACTCTCTTGGTATTGAAGTAACTCAATATCTGAAGTTTATATTCCTCTCTCTGAAGAAGTACATTGGAGATCTGTTGAACAAGTTTGGCATGTATGAGTGCAATACTTTGACTACTCCAATGGAACAAAACTTAAAGCTCACATCCATTGAAGGAAAACAATTTTAGGATGCAACGGATTAGTATAGACAACTCGTAGGAAGTCTCAACTACTTATGTTATGAGTCTTGGATTGGGAGTTGTCTCCTAGAGGTCACACAAACAATCATGTCCATCAGATTCCACAACTAAAGTAGAATATGTGGCAGCAGCTGAAGCAACAAAGGAAATTGTGTGGCTCAAGAAATTTTTGGAAGACTTGCAAAAGAAACAAGTACATTCAACTCCTATTTTGATTGGAAACACTTCTACAATTAAGTTGGCCAAGAACCCAAAGTTCCATGATCAAATGAAGCACATTAATACAAAATACCATCTAATTCGACATAATGTTAATGCCAAAATAATCCACCTACGACATTGTTCCACAAATGAGTAGATTGCAGACATCTTCACCAAAGAGATTAGAAGGGAAAAGTTTGAAAGGTTCAGAATGATGCTTGGACTCACCAACATCCCCTTATATTAAGGGGGGGAATGTTGACACCTAATCTTTGGGATTAGGAAAATTATGTAAATATTGCAAATAACATAAATAAAGGAAGTTAGAAGATGAAGAGACACTGAGAGATGAAACCCAATAGTCTCCTTCTCCTTGTATATGTTCATGTTCTATCTTAATGAAAATACAACAATTTCATTCGTATTAACTTCTGGCCTAACATTCAAGAAGCCTATTTATTTCAATGTCTCTCAAAACACATTGTAACTAATGTTTTTAATGTCCATACAAATTTTCATTAGCTGGAAATTTATTTCAATGGCTCTCAAAGCATACTATAACTAACAATTTCTAAACTCCATGCAAATTTTCATTATAAAGAGAAGTAGGCCTCTTAGGAAAAAAAAATAAGTAGTGAGCAAGTTAAAAATCAAGAACCAATTCTTAGAACTTGTGTTGATCAAAATTATCATATTTACACGAATTGAAGTATGTCAAAATTTAATCTAATGTAGAACCAAATTTGGTATCATACTACAATTAAAAAGCATAATATTTTTAGATCAATATGTTTGCTTCATGAAATCCTATAGCAAGCCTTAAAAACTCCTTTTCACTGCAAAGAAAGCCCTAGGTCAATGTAGTACTACCACTAGTAATAGTGTACACTGTAACTATCAACCACCATTGGAAGTATGATGTGCTTCATGGACAAATGTTATAGAATTCTACAAATCTACAATACAAACTACCAAATTTCCCCCCCTGCCTTATGATACAAGTGATGCCTATATATAACCAGTTGTTCAAGTAAGAAAGGCATGCTAGTCCTAGTACAACCCCCTACCAAGTTTTGCGAGGGTTTTAAATGACAAAAGTACAGTACATATGAGGGTTTCAAATGACAGAAGTACATAACATACCTAGGTTAGGGAAGCCAATCCACTAGAAGCATCCACAAAAATTGACTCTTCAACATTTCAAAGATCATGGAAGAAAATACAATGTCTGATAGGTGTTGACGTCTATGGGTGGTACTCTACCACACTTTTTTCTAGAAAACTCTAGGCCTCCTTGCGGTACTATCTATTATAGCATAGTATGTATTAGAGTTATTTCACCAAGTTGAAAGAGGTGTTTTCCATAGGTTTCAGTTAGGGCTAGGTAAAGGAAATGTTTTTTGTTATATCATATTATACCTTGAGCATAGAATATCTCTATACCTTGATCCCTATTCATTCATTCCCGAATTTATTAATGCTAGATATTTTGTGTTTGCAATAAGTAAAAAATTTCAATTTTCTACTGCCGTAGAATGTAAAAAAAGCACACAAAATACCTTATAGGTGGGGTTGGAGCAGCTGACACTCACTGAAGACATCTCGTCCTATTGTTCTACTCTTCCTCAGGCCCTCAAGCTTCCTTTTCCTTAGGTCTTCTCACAATGGCGAAGGCCCTTTCTCTTGCATCTCATAGCTGGGTGAAGGCTCCTCCTCTTGCATCTTTGAGGTGGGTTGAGGCGAGAAAGGGACGATGGTGAAGGTCAGCTTCCTCGAGCTGATTTTCCCTGAGGTCATATCATGATTGTAGAATTTCCTGTAGGTTCACAGGCTCATGCAGTTTACTAAATCATGAGACAATAATCTACTTCTACTTTCAACCAGCACAAGCCAATAGATCGATGAAAACAATATGAAAAAGAAGAAGACAAATCAATGGCACATAACACAATAAGTTTTCTTGGGGAAAGCCACAACTCAAAATGCCACTTATCAATATTTCATTAAATAAAAAATACGAGTGAAGACACAAATCTTGTTCTCACAATAACAATTCTGCACAAGTATAATCAATTCTCAGTTCACAAGCCAGCTCAAGCCAACTCCTTAGCCTCTTTTGCTACTCTCCAAGCCCCTATTTCCTTACGCAATTCATAGGATGAATAGCCTGTAGTTAAAGGGAATTCATGCTTCAAAAACTGCACAATCCAAACATAGTTCCTTCTCTGATTACATGCATTATATTTATAAATCAATAAATCATACAACTGATAGTACATTGTTCCTACACTCTAGTCTCAATTGGGTATTTCTCTGAACTGACATGCATGAGTTTCTCATGAGGGAATCTTTAGTTAACTGGAGTAACACTTGTGGATGCACCAGTCCACCAACTCACTTTTAGTCCTCTATTAGTTCCACAATCGCTTAGAACAAATTTAACTAACCATAACTCAGTAAACTAGGTTATCTAATTACAACTCAATTTAAACTCACACTGGACCCCCAAAATTTAGGGAGAACAGATAAATGACTACAAAAAAAATTCCGACTCAAAATTCCTAAGACGATTAAGTTAATTAAACTTAATTAACTAGTTATAAGTTTCTATGAGAATAGAATTCGATTTTAATTCTCAGCTTAATTCAAGGACAAATTAAATTGGAATTTCTGGATTCTATTTTTAACATTTCTTGTTGTTATTTTCAACAATGATGGAGGAGTCTCTTCCTCTTGCAGCTAAGAGGTGGGTGGAGGCTCTTCCTCTTCTAGTTGAGAGGTGGGTGAAGGCTCCTCCTCTTGCATCTTAAAGGTGGGCAGAGGCTCTTCCTCTTGCAGCTCTGAGGTGGCTTGAGGAAAATGAGGGGCGATGGTAGAGGTCAGCTTCCTCTTGTAGCTCAAAGGTGCGTAGAGGCAGGTGAGCTCTCTATCAGGATGGTAGAGGTTTTCCTCTTGTAGCTTGGAGGTGGGTGGAGGTAGGCTTAGGTTAGGGAAAGGGTTGACGCGATAGGTTAATAGGGAGCTTTGAGTTTGTTTTATTTTTTATGTTATATATATGGTTGTGTTTCATTTTTTTGTTTATTTTGTTTTTTTATATTTCTTTTTATTATTTTTGTTTTTAATCTTTAATTTTTAATTTCTTTTTTTTTATAAAATATTAAATTTAATATAATATTAACTTTGTCATATTATAATATATATTAAAAGATCATGATACATTAAACTTTAGATATGTATGGAGGGAATAACAAAGACATAGAGGTGGAGAGATAGAGGGGGTGATAAGGGAGAGATGGAGATAGAGATGAAGGAGAGGGGATAAAAGAATTGAGATAGAGAGAGAGAGAGAAGGAGAGGTGTGAGAGAGGGAGAGAAGGGTAAGAGAGAGAGGGAGGGAGACACAAATATGGATGTGTGTGTGTGTGTGAAAGAGAGAGATAGAGAGAGGAGGGAGGGAGAGGGAGGTAGGAGAGAAAGGGAGAGAGAGGAAGGATGAGAAAGAGGACTTGTGAGAGAGGAGGAGAGAGTGAGGGATAGATATTTAAGGTGGAGTTGGAGGTGGAGAGAGGGAGGGAATAGGAAAGACATAGAGAGATAATTGTTGATATATGAGGGTGAAGTGTATAGGAGGTATAGAAGGTGATGTGACATAAGAGAGTTGGGAGTGAGAGTTCCAAATCCTAAAGTGCATGTGTGTTTGGGTGGGCATGAGGAGAAGATTCAAAAATACTTAATACCATGATGAATGGAATGAAACATGTTTGGACAAATTGTTTAAAATACAACAAGAAATAATAATTCAAAACATATTGTTCATTTTGTCCACTTGGTGAAAACTTGTTTTAGAAAATAATAATAATTCAAAACATATTACTAACTTATACACTTTTCCAAACCCTCCCATATTTGCATATGAGTCTTCAAACCCTCCCATAATGTCAATGCATGTATCTACTATAACGATGTCAAATTTCAATGCATACAAGCATAAACTGAAGAAATTTCAACATTGGCCCCTTTCACAAGTCACTATGTGTGGGGTCAATTAATTAAAGCATAATTTCAACTAAATGGTAAATTTTAAGTGGTGGATTGGTACTTAGGGGTAGGCCCACAAAAATTAACAAAAATATTGACACCAAGAGCATAAAAGAGAAATATAATAAATTATGTGTGACTCATTGAGGCATCATTCCTTTTCATATAAATGATGTTGATGATGATGATTACGATGACGATGATGTTGTTGATGATGATGATGACGACAATGATGATGATGATGATGACGATGACGATGATGATGATGATGATGATGATGATGATGATGATGATGATGATGATGATGATGATGAATATGACAAAGATGATTGTGATGATGACAATGCAGTCCATGATGAAAAAGATGATGATGAAGTAAGATTTTTTCTCAAGTGGAAGTTGGGTAAGGATTTTTCTCAACCTTTGGACTATGAAGTACATTATAATCCAACAACTAGTAGATGGTAATAAATAATTGTATCTCCTTGAAATTTATATATGTTATAATTGTGTCATTTGAATTTCAAATTATTTATGTGAGTCGTATTTGAGTCTCAAAACCCTCCCATATCTTCAATGCATGCATCTACCATAACCATGTCAAATTTCAGCGCATATAAGCATAAAATGAAAATTTTCAATGTTGGCCCCATTCTGAAGTCATGGGTAGTCATGGGACCATCAATCAAGTATCAATCAACTTTAACACCCAAACATTAATCTAGTCAATTTTCTAAAAATTATTGTTAGACCCCCTTGTGGGAACTTTGTTCATGGGTAGTCATGGGTTGATATTACTTCTTTTTTGTGAGCGCCCCTTTCCAAGTTAGGCCAACCGATTAACTTGTCGCATGGGAGCCCCTGCCAGGTGGGTGCCTTAGAATGCCTAGCACGCGACGCCCCCATGAGTGCTCGGGCTCCCCACCTTCGTGCAAGCTTGCCCATGGCATAGGCATTTGCCCTACTAAGAAAATTAGTGAATAAAAATAATAAGCTCATCAATGACAACAAAATATTATAATTTGTTAGTACCATGCTACATAATCAATTTTCTAAAAATCATTATGAGACTCCTTAATGGTGGGAACTCTTTCATGGGCAACCATGGGATGACCTTACTTCTTTTATGTGAGAACCCCTTTTGAAGTTAGATTGACCCAACAACTGGTCACATGGTCATCCCTATTGGGTGAACATCATGGTGTGCCCAACTCGCGACACCCCTAGGGGAGCCTAGGCGCTCCACCTTCGTGTGGGTGTGTCCATGGCGCAGGCATTCACCCTACTATGCAAATAAGTCAAAAGAAATTATTAGATCATCAATGACAACAAAAATATTATTATTTGTTAGTACATCAATTCTGCATAAACAATCAATTATAAACCAACTTTTAACACCTAAACATTAATTTAGTTAATTTTCTAAAAATCATTATGAGACACCCTAGTGGGAACTCAATTCATGGGAAGTCATGGGATGACATTACTTCGCATTTATCCATTACCGTCATGCCGCTTAGTTCACTCGTCACCCAAATGGCCTGGTATGTCTTCTTAACGAACCATTAAAGTTAAAATTGGAAATTATGGTATAAACATAAGTGAGCTTCTCTGCATTTCAAGAATAATATATTATATGTTTAACAAGGCAAACCACATGAAGGTGGAAGGTCAAATGGCCCCTCCCATCCCCCTCACATCACTCTCAATTCCTTGATACCCAATCTATTTACTATAATATATTTGAAAGAAACACAATAACATTCAATCATAAAATATAGTAAAATATAAATTTAATGTGAACAAAAGAGAACAAACCAACTAAAAACATATAAATACATAACTCATACTTTTCAACATTTTGATATCATTAATATTATTCCTCGGCCATCTCATCATCTATATCATGTAGTCCAGAATTCATGTACAAAGGATTTGCCATATCAGCATCAATATCATCATCGTCTAGTATATCATCATTTAGAACATGCTCTTCTACATTTGGTTATACTTCTTCAAGTTCTTCATCCAAAATAACTTCAATATCATATAGTTCATACAAATTAACCCCCTTCTCCTCTACATCACCTTCTTCTTCAATTTCATCTTCTACTGCTACATTATACTTTATGGGCCTTCCTCTCGGATCATATCTAACAACATATGACCAACCCACCTTACCTGGAACATCTACATAAAATACCTGTTCACATTGGCTTGGAAGAACATATCACTCTAATCCGAGCTCAAGATTCCTTGTATCAACCATGGTAAATCAAATAGCATGCTCAATAACAGTTCTATTAGGGTTAGGTTCATGGATTCATAGCCTAAACCATTTGACATTTAACACAACTATTTTGAAGGATTCAAATCACACTTAAGTATATCATGAAGATACCCATATTATTGATTCTCAAAGAGTTCTGGATGTTTGTACCCTCTAGAGGAAACATTGATAGCTTTAAATACTAGAGTTATCCCACTATCATCAATTTTCATCTTTTCATCCAACTGTTTGATGCAAAATTTGTGCCCATGGCACCACATTTTATTGTGATGTTCTACTACAATACATCAAACACATAAAAAATGCATTCTCAATTGATAAATATGCATATTTATACTTGCAAAAATTGAAAATGAAGAAAAAAACACGTCATATGCATTAATATAATTGTAAAAAAACTAATTAGTATGGGTGAATATGTTTTCCCGACAATCTTTTAAACCATATGCTAAATCAATTTCCCTATGTGTAAGATTCTTTGACCAAAGTAGACACACCATACCATGATAACCCACCATTATTAGGTTGTTTGCATCGTTCAATCGGTACCTTCATCAAATCTTGATTGTTTTCAATGTATAAATGTATTGCATCCCACTCATGACCGATTGTATTTTTTTTTTTCACAAAGTCGGTTGCTATATTAATATCTGAAAAAAAGAAGGGAGTCTAGACTCCTGAAGTACATTAAGTACAGAGGATAGCCAGGATCGGTGGAGTTACAAAACATAATTTTCTCCTTGATCCTGCTTGTTCTGACTTTGAGGAATTCTTGACTAAAATAGACTCTTACATATTGAGACAACAAAAATTGACATTTGCATAACATATCCAATCTATGTTAATGTGGCTAATATGCCTTGCTATGGATTCCTCCGGCTTTTCATCCCCATCTATTTGCTTGGCGCTTGAAGAGCTTGGGGCTGCGTTGTTACGCTTGTCCATCATGTATTTCAGAATCGCTATGGACTCTTCCGCATGGCTGCACCTATGAGACAGATGGTTGAATTTCTCATGAAGAGAAGAGACCCTATGCAGGAACAGATCGATTTCTGCTCGGTACTTGTTATTGATGATGTGGTTCTGGTTGTCGATTTTTGCTTCTAAAATACTCTGTTGATTGTCTAATATATTCTGCTGGGCTCTGATTTCTTCCAGTGCAACTTGAAGATCCGAACAGTGCAAGCAATCCTCATTACGTGCCATTGAAGAGGCTAGGGGGGAGGGATTAAGAAGGTAGAGGGAGGGAAAAAAGACCAGCCTGAGGGTTCGAACAAAACTATAGCATGGGAAACAAGGTTCCGACACAATACAGAGGCAGGAAAATTATGCCGAGAGGGGCCGCACAGAGAGGAAAACAGGAAGAGGGGTGCTGGGAAAAGGAGGAGGGAGGGGAAATATAAAGAGGGGCGGGAGGGATGAGGACCAGTCACGGGGAAGGAGAGGGAATCCAGAGAAGGACGCGGGAAGATTAGATGGCTGTTCAGAGAAGCCCAATAGTCGAGAATGATAAGATAGAAACTGGCGAGATTCCTGAGTATATGCAGATTTTTAAGGAGATCATATCTGTGCCAAATCCCTATGCGGATAATGATCTTGTTGTAAACCTGGAGAATTTGAATCCACTCCTTTCTGTCAGAACTATCCGATTTGATGCAGGGTGGATTGATTTGGATCATGGCAAAGGCTGTTGAATCTCCTCAGCATACAACGTAAGCTGCCTGTTGTCCTTTTGCAAGCCTTGTTGGCGTGCCTGTCAGCTTGCTTATTGAGAGTACGAAGAATGTGGTGATACTGTAGGTTATCCATTGTCTAGTGCAAGAGTTGACATCTCCGAATGACCTACTGAAGAAGGACATTGGGTGACTCTTTTTGATGAACCATAAGGTTAGTGACAACCGAAGAATCTCCGAAGATCCTTGCAGTTCTTATTCCCAATCTGCTTAGCTAAGTTAGCCCCTGATAGAGGGCTAACACTTCCGCCCTGTTATTCGATATATTCCCTAAACCCCATTCATAGTATAGGACGCATTCCCCTTGAGCATTAAGTATCAATCCCCCTACTCCAGTGATTCCTGGGTTCGACTTAGATTCCGTGTCGAAGAAAAGATAGTAGATGTTGCTTTTTTGTAACCAGTTTACAAACTCCTCCTCTTTTAGCCTGATTTTCCAAGAATGAGTTTCCTGACTGCGTTGATCTTTCACCATGTTTCCTTTCTGAGTGCTGTTATTTTTGTCCAGAATGTAGCTAATGAAACTTCTTTCTTCGACACTATACATTTCTACATCTATGTTGCTTTGGGTTTTGACAGAGATAGTTTCAAGGGTGAGATTATTGGCCTTATTGCAAATAATTCTTGTAGCTGAGCTCTTGTTCTTGAAGATTTTCTAGTTTCTTGCTAGCCAAATATTCCATAGCATGGTATAGGGGAGAGTATTCCATACTCTCTTCACTAAATTGCTCCTCTTATTTTTCCAAGGACAACTCTTTTTGTAGTTGTGGATCACTTCCCTTATAGACTGCTGAGAGTTCCACGGTAAATTATCAGTGAGGGACAATTTTTTCCAACAATCAACAACAAAGGGACAATCGACAAAAAGATGATACATAGTTTCTTCAGCATTGCAGCAGTTGGGGCAACGAGATGGACCATTGACACCCCTCTTTTGCAAATTCTCTGCTATTAAGATTTTCCCTTTTAGAAGGACCCATATAAAAAATTTGATCTTTGGAAGGGCCTCTGACTTACAAACCATTTTCCAGTGATTCCATAAAGTCATGGGGAAAGTGCTGGTGCAGATGTACTGGTGGCCTGCTTGGACTGTGTAATTCGATTCGGTTAAGTCCCAATGAAAGCCATCCATCTCATTATTTTTGATGGGATCTTTACTGTGAAGAAGAGATTGCAGAGAGAACAGACTAGAGTTAAGATCACTGGGGATAACAGGAAAGGACCACCCAAGCCAGATATGAGACTGTGGATCCCTGCTAGAAATTTGGTCCAGATAATGGATACCCCTGTTGTTGAAAAAATTAGAATAGGGATGGCTTCTTCGTGCCTGTTTATTGGTTGCTGTCCCAGGATTTTATCAGCCCCAATATTAATACTAACTTCTCCCCTGGGGACTTTGGATATATTTTGAGTCATGAATGGAATAGATTTTTTACATAATCGCCAGATTTTTGAAGAGTCTCTATTGGGAATATCAGAGTCAAGTAAATGCTGTCTGGGGAAGTTCAAGTATTTGGTTTCCAAAACCCTTTTCCACCATGTAGAGGGTCTAGTTATGAGCCTCCAAGCAATCTTCCAACCAAAGGCTAGATTTAAGAATTTGGGGCACCTAATATCGAGACCTCCTCTGTCCGGTGTTTGAATAACATGTTTCCAATTGACTAGATTGAATTTCTTTTTGTCGTTCTTCCCTCCTTGCCATAGGAAATGGTGGAGAACAACTTCCATTTTGTGATGAAAGGTAGCTGGGGCTTGGTATAGAGAAAAATGATAGAGGGGAAGAGAAGAAATACCTGATTTAAGGATAATGATGCGGCCTGCTAGGTTGAGCCACAGTGATCCCTATTGCTGCACTTTCCACTTCACCTTGTCGATGATATTGTCCTAGGTTCCAACCTTTAGAGGTCCTAGGCTCACTAGCATGCCTAGGTAAGAGAAATGGGTCCAATCCAAATTGCAGGGGACACCAAAAATACTTGCAATATTGTGGATGACCTGATTTGAGGTATTCCATCCATATATACATCTTTTTAGCTGATTCACCAAACCTCCAGAGTACCCCATAGATTGATCAATAAGTTTCTTGAACCTCCTTACTATTGTAGTGGAGGCTCCTCCAATTAGCAAGGTATCATCGGTGAACTGTGAGTGGTTGATGTTCTTGGCTTCATTCCCAAATTTGATTCCAGTGATGAGACCCACTCTTCTATTGTAATCCAAAACTTAACTGAAGGATTCTGCCATAAGGATAAAGAGATAGGGAGAAAGGGGGCAACCCTGTCTAATACCCCGGGAGGATTGAAAGGCTTCACCTGGTATGCCATTAATCACAGGGGAAATCCAGGGTCCAGAGATGCAAGCAGTGATAAGACTAATGAAGGACGACTCAAATCCCATCTTTTTTAGTACAACTATAAGGAAGGAATGCCTGACTCTATCAAAGGCGTTGGCCAGGTCAAGTTTGAGGATGAACCCTTTCTCCTTCCTGGAGAGGCTCAAATGAATGGCTTCTTGCACAAGAAGAATAGAATCAGTAATTTGCCTGTTGGGCAAGATACCTCCTTGGTTTTCAGAGGTCAAGGAGAGGAGGAGGGGTTTGAGGCGAGATGCTAAGATTTTGGTGAGAATTTTATAGGAGTTGCAGAGGGAAATGGGTCTAAATCGAGAGAAGGAAATGGGCTGATTTTCTTTAGGGATGAGAGCGAGAAAGGTGGCATTGGTGTAACCTCCTATTTTACCCTTTCTCTGGATCTATCTGAGAATCTTGATAAGATCCTTTTTTATTAAACCCCAGAACTCCCTATAGAAACAAATGGGGAATCCATCAGGCCCAGGAGACTTGTCAGGATTCAGAGTCCAAATCGCTCTTCTAATTTCCTCCTCTTCAATGTCCTTATTCAGGCTGTCATTCATCTCCTTAGTGATTCCTTTAGGTAAGTGGTGAAGTGGATCGACATAATCCTCTTCTCCTTTAGTTTCAGTTAAAAGGTCTTTGTAGTGCTCAGAGGCAGCCTTTCTAATGGCCTCTTGGGTGTTGTGCAGATTGCCTTCATTATCCAAGATTGAGCTTACGTTGTTCTTGAGCTTTTGAGCAGTGGCCTGTTTTTGAAAAAAGGTTGTATTTTTATCGCCTCCTTGAAGCCAAAGTTGCCTAGACTTTAAGCACCATTTGGATTCTTCCTCCCTATTTATGTGGCTCAGCTGTGAATAGAGAGCGCTTTCTTGCTCCATATTCTGCTGACAAAGGCCATGTTCTTCTATCCTTCATTGGACGCTCTCTAATTCATTCTTGATTTTCATTTTGGTCTCCTCAGGTTCCTTATAGTTAGCTTTTTCCCATTCCTTAATAGCTTGTTTAGTTCTTATTTGTTTAGTTTCCCAAATGAAGCCTGGTGAGCCTTCTACGTGCTGATTCCAAGTGCCCTGAATAATTTCTCTGACTGCTGGGATCCAATTCCAGATGCTTCTATTACTTTTAACTATACTTGGTGTCTTCATCACTATTGAGGTTGGGTTCTTGCTTGTGGGGCACACCCATGAATACATAAATGGAACCTACAAATGAATGTCTTCCAGCCTAAAAAGTAAAGATATATATTCTTAACCTGAAATGATGGATACATATCGTATAATTGAAGAAAATCTAGTGTTTCCACCTATACTTATTGACAAGGTCTATGACTTCAAATGCTTCCTTAGCAGATACACCAAGGAGGGAAAAAATGCAGTTGGACATCTTAATGTCCAATACTTCCAATTTCTTATACTCAATGATGTTTCAATACTAAGGTACAAAGAATCAATTAGAGATACTAAGTGGTCAGAACAAGTTGAGTTATGGAGATGATGAAGGTCGACCTATAATTCCCATAGGGAAGACATCTTTCTGAGCTTCCAAACAGAATGATGTCTATTTAAAAGAACTAAACGAAGGGATAGCATCATACATAAAAATGTGGAAAGACACTATCGGGAATGAGGATTGACCAATTGTTATAGAGGAATGGAAAAATAAAGTAGTGTATTGGGAAAGAGTTCTTGATACATTAAAAGGAATCTATGATGATCATAGAATAATAGATGGAAGTGATTCATCTTCTGAGGATTCCTGGCCCAAGAGAAGGCAAAGCATTGATGTTGATTGTAATGCACTCCATGTAATCTCAAGTATTATGGATGGAGATTTTGATAATGCAATAGATGAACCATTATATGTTGGATCCAAATGAAACAAGCCAAAGCCAACATTCAATCCGATGATTGATGTTGAGAAAGAAATGATGTTGCTAGTTAGATCAGGAAATGAGGATGTAGGAGAGATGATTTGGACGACAAAATCCATCTCAGATATATTTAGGTATAATGAAATTGAGAATCTTCATGTAAAGGTTGACTAGTGGAAGCCTATGTCAGGGAAATACAATGGAAATTTTTTAGATCAATATTGGATACAAAATCCTGATGACACAGAGCTTGGTTCTATTCTAATTAATACCATAGTGTGGGCATGGATGCCAAAGAAATAACATTGCAAGAACAAAATATCTTTAGATTAGATTTATATGATTCATGAATGTAATTTTTTTTTGAAGGATCTATTAATATACATTCAGACACACTTTTCAATATTTGTTGTATATAAAATATTATCTTCATATTATTTTTGGAGTTTTATATTATTTAGTACTTCAATGTAATCATGTGTTGATACAAATTACATGACATTGCCATAAAATATTTAAGTTTCCATCAAATATTTAAGTTTTCAAATCTTTATTTAACCAACATGACTTCTCACCATATCAAATATGCATAATCAAATTCAATAATACACTTAAAAACATCTTCTAAACTTGGTCTATTAAAACAATAGTGGGGTACCTAATTAGTATTCTATTTAATATAAATCATTTAAACACTTAATGAATAGATGCTAGACACTTGTAATAATGTTTGAAGTGAGTTTTCCTTAATATTCCTTATTATAATTGATATAAATCCAATTTGCTATTTTGTTGCACTCTAATTTATAAAAAAATGTTTTGATCATTGAACAACACAACTAGACTTGTAAAATATTTCCTCTTATAGATTTTGAAGTGGTGCCAACATTGTACTATTATAATAAATTTGTACGCAACTTAGGAAAAGTAGTTAGTGTCAATTTAAAATGGTCAATAATAGTAAGAAAAACAATATTAATATATTGTTAAAAAACTTTATAGGTAATAATTTTTTTACAAAATCTATTATTCATGAGTCAAATTTAATACATAAATATAAAGATTAATGATAATAGAAATAATTTAAGGAATCTAAGTTTTAGATGAATGTTAATATGTTCTTTTCAATACAATATCCTTAAACACTACAGGAACAAAAATTAAACATTTGTAATAAATAGTTTAGTCAATTTTCTATCTTTCCTCTTCTATTTGAACATAATCAAATTGTACTACTTTGTTACTATTCTAATTCGTGATTGATTTTAATCATTAAAATGATTAGTAATTGAGTTGAGAGGCTCATCCTACAACTCAATATGAGGAGATGTGTAAGTTTGTCTGTCCATTTGTGCCCCTTTAAAATAAAAATTATGTTCTAAATAGAAAAATAAAAAAATGAATATGTTGTAAAGTAATTAGAAGAAAAAAAAATGTGTGAATTAGATGTTTAAATATTATACTTTTCAAAAATATTTCAGCTAGAGATTTAAATAAACTATTTGAAGATCTATATTAACTAATTTATGTCAATATCAACTTCATATATTTCTATATATATAAAAAAGAAGTTTTTATGGTTAAAATTTTTATTGGTCTTATGTATACTCTATTTAGAATTCAAAAATATAGTTTCAACAATGAAAAATAACAAATTGTATTTTACACTCTAAAAATGTTTGCACTTGAAGAAATTTGATCCCTACATTCGTACTTAAGATGGATCTATGTTGGTATATATTGGACACATTACTATGATCATTTGTCATTAAATAATTTTATACTTAATATGTATCTTGCATATTAATCTATTATTCATTAAGTAAGCCTCCATCAACTTAGTTTTTAACACAAAAGTACAAATAATAAATAAAAATAAATTATGCTACTACTCACATTCAACATTTAATTTGATCCTAAAAAGCATTTTCTCCTCAACTCTAAAATGGCGCAAATTTCCTACAATAGTATGAAATGATAATGGTGATAGTGATGATTATCATCCACTAAGATCAAATATGGTATATAAGAAGGCAAAAAGATATTACGCAAAATTATTTTGAATTTTATTGTTATGCTCAAAAAGCGTTAAAACAAGTGTTTCAAGCTTATCATAATTTTGTTTACTTAAAAGATCAAGAAGGTTGGTAGCGTCACAAATATTTTGAAATTTAAATCCAATATGAGTATAAACTCGATGATCTATGAGATTTTTTAAATCTTCAACGATATTACTGGTGTTGCAATGTGATAGACTTTTAAATTGTGCCAACATTGTCTTAGTAATAATTGTAACTTAACACATACATGATATTTACTATATCAAATTATAATTAAATGGGTTAATAATAGTAAAATACACATCATTCTTTTCATAAAATAACCTTAACAAACATATATTTTAATACAAACCATACAAATATTAAAATAGATAATGTAAGGAATCCAAGATTAAGACGTGAAAGATTTGTTTTTGCAAGTTTATATGAATTTGTTTAATAAAGTTTATCGTGATATTTTTTTCACAAAAAATGATGAATATCTACATTAAAATTAGTGAACTAAGTGAATTTCTAATTCCCCATTTTGAAAAAACTTAATCTAGTTAAAGTTATATATTCTAGATTCACTGAATACTTCCAAATTTAATGAAGTATGTGTTCAAGGGTCGGAGGGCCCACTTCACATTGTAGGATCGCAAATCGGCGTATCGTAGTGGTGCTTCACCAAGGTTCGGGGCCTTTCGCACATAGGTATTTATGATGCGATAACTAGACCCAACAGTTATATAACACTCTATTGCATATTATTTCAGGTCCACGCTAAGGCCGTTTTCAGTGGTTTTTGGTGTATTTTCGTTGCATGAGCGAAATACAAAGGGAAGCCGGGTTTGCGATATGCGATAAGACACAGACTCGAAAGGGTCCGAGAAGTTATGAAGATTGAGGTCCATAAGGGCCACATTTTCCCATTTTTTAATGTTTTTCCCACATGGCAAAATCCATGGAAGATACACAGGAGTGGGCTTTGGATGACTGGCGATGATAGTGATGGGTGGGATTTAGCAGTATTGTAGCGTCTTTGCTGTTTATGACCCGAACAGCCACAACAACAAAAAAACGTTCATGACTATCATCTGAAAGGGACTGATGCAGGGATTTCATAGGCACAATAGCCACTCCATTGCAGGTTCAGGTGGCCTGCCATCCTTAGAGGAGTCTTGTAGTCATGTTACATACCAGAAGAAGGATTCAACAGAGAGACAACGGCCAGCAAACAGAGCCCGAAAAGGGAAGGAGAAGGGCCACTACACGCTGCAACCAAAATCAAATAAAATCATGGAGCATTAACAGTCCTGCCAGCGTAGCAGCCGTCCTAACAAACATGACGGGGCATCTCTGGCACGAGAGAGCTCCCAGGCATCATAGTAGGTTGCCCAAAATATTTGAATATGGTTATTCCCCTGTTAGAAGAGGAAAACCTCCGAGCCATGCTTATCTATTGAGGGAATCAAATAGTTAAGGGACATATTAGACAAGGTTAAGACTCTGAGCCTTCTAGAGAGCTCAAGAGCATTTTAAAGGGCCAATATAGAAAACTAGATGTAACAAGGGTTCAACTTTTGGAGATTGTTTCTCCTCTTTTCCTTCACGCTTCTCATCTACATCCTTTAGTAATACAAGCTTCTTTTGCCATTAGATGTTCAGTGTCCATTCCCTTTATGTTGTTCTACGATTGCACTTGAACAATTTGTTCATGTTTTCTATGTGTGTAAGGCTAGATAACTATCATCTTATCTCTACGTTGATATATTAGATTAGCAAGCTTCTTTGCTGCCTGTAGCTAGCCATTTATATCTGTTATTATATATGCATCTGCAGTATAGTCAGTAAGTTCATTTGCTACCTGTAGCTAGCCATTCATATATGTTCATGTATGCAATCTGCTGGTATAGTTAAGCATTCTCCATTTATCCATTAAATCTACAAATTATTGAGCATTAGTGGTTTAAATCCTTGTGTTGTTGAGGGTGTTCATGCATGCCTTGAGTGAGAATAGAGCTGGAATGGTAATCTAACTTGACCCAAACTATCTTTTATTCCAATATTTCATAGAACAATATTGAAGGTTACATGATATCAAGCATCTCTGATCTACAACCTAGGAGAGCTTCCTGGAGTGCTTACATAATTGGTGCTGTTGCCGGGGAGAGGAAACTAAAGCTCAGCTTCCCTGGGAAACGACAAAGATCCAACTTTGATGATAGACAAAGTCTGGGCACATTTTTTGTTGTAATAATCTATCTAGCGACTCTGCTAGAGGCTGAACCTCTTCGCGACTCCACTTCATAGTTCTAGCTTAGTTTGTAAAGCATACTCAGAGAAATCCTCAAAAGACACAAGCTGACCCAGTACCTGACCCTGAAAAAATCATCAAAGAGAGAAAGGTATTGTGAAAAGGAGCATCAGGTTCAGGTAAACCTAAACAATATTCTATATCTCTTCAAGAAAGGCCTATAATAGAACAAATCCATATTGAGAGTATAGCTTCTAATACTAGCAGTGAAGAAAAACTCTCAGAGATTTATAAAGCTCCTTATTCTTTAGGTTATCCTTTTGTTGTAAGCCCAAAGGAAACCTCACCTCCTATCCATCATACTCCTTTAGTCCTATCAATCACTCATTAACCCTCTGTCATTAAAACTTCCAATGCTCTTTTAGCCACCACAGCTATGGCAGGTCCACAAGCACCCACCAAAATGGAAAGAATCATAGCTGCTAGGTATGGACCTCTAATACTGCCCACTCCTTTGAATGTCATGCCTACTAGAGAGTATCAGAAGTATATGCCTAATTTCATTGGGACTGAAGGTGTTTTAGCTGAAGAACATCTTGAGTCATTCTATAGCTATGTTGATAACTTGGACATTAGTGAACATGCTGTCTGGATGAGATTTTTTGTCCAAAGCCTAGATGGAGAGGCTAGGAAATGGTTCAGAGACCTGACCCTAAGATCTATAGCAGATATTGAGGCTTTAGATGATGCATTTCTAAAGCATTGGGGGGATAATAAGGACCTCCTCTACTACCACGCTGATTTTGGCAACTTAAAGAGAGAAAATGGTGAGTTGTTGTCTGATTTCAATAAAAGGTTTAATCATATGTACAGCAAGATTCCAGCTGAAGGGAAACCCACTACTACCTCTGCTAAACTCACCTATGCCAATGCTTTTGATTCTGACTTCTGCCTACTGTTCAGAGATAGGTGATGTGATACTTTGGCTAACATGCAGGATGCAACCTTGGAAGTGGAATCAAACATCATGGCTGCAAAAAAGCTCAAAGGTAATGCTGATAGAAGGAGGCAGAGGGGTGAGCCTTCATCATCTTCAAATCCCAAGATCGATAAAATGACCAAGATGATAGAGTCATTAGCTTGAAGTTTCCAAATTAAAGTTTGAGCAACATTCTAGGAAAGGAAGGGTTCCTAATACCTTTGCTCCTCCAAATCCAACTCCATATAGAAGAGCAAATGAGCAGTTGCAGATTTTGCAAAGAAACAAAGATGCCAATGAAGACCAAAGGGTGAAGACCCCTTTTCAAAATGTAGTCATGGAAGAAGAGCAGTTTGAAGAAGATGATGAGATCCATTTTATGGAAGACAAAGGCGATGCCACTTTTCTAACCAAAGCTACCTATGAGAAGTCATTATTCAATGACCAGATCAACCAAGAATGTGATGGTGAAGTTGTTCTACAAATTGAAGATCAACATCAATATAATCTGAGGTCTATGATGAATAATGTCAAGGAAACTCTTCTTCATAAAGCTCTTGTCCCTGTAGAACAACAAGCTAATAAGTAGAAGCAACCAGCAATTGATCATGTCATCCTCAAAGCTCCAGCCATAGAGGTAAGAGGCCTTGACAAGTCCCCTTCTTCTTTTAGTTTTCAATCAAAAATTCAGAAGCCAAGAATACCTATACCTCTCAGTGAACCAGTGAAGAATGAGTCCTTGAAGAAATCTACCCTTGAGGCTTTTGAGCCTAATGCCATCCAAGCTTCCACTGACTATGTAAATCTACAAGATGACCAACGAGCAGTTATTCTCAACCCAATGATTGAAAATTGTGAAGAAAGCTCCCCATCATTCTATGTTTCTCTGCCTATTCATGATAAAATTCTTCATAATTGCCTTCTGGACACTAGAGCCAGCCATAATCCAATGCCCAAGGTTGTCATGGATAAGCTCGGTCTTGACATTACCAAACCTTATCAGTTGGTCTCTACGCAACTTAAAAAACCAGTTTGCCAGATCACAGAGGAAGAAGGCCCACAAATTTGGGACATGTTCTTTGATGGGGCTTGCTCTAAGGAAGCTGCAGGAACAGGTGAAGTCCTTGTGTCCCCCACATAAGAATGCATTAATTCCTCTTTCATATTAACTTTTCAAGTCACAAATGACACAACAGAGTATGAAGCAAACCTTATCATTCAGCAGGTGTACAAAACCTTCCAAGCAAAACATCCAAGGCTTAAAGCATACAGAGATGAGGTGAAATATCGACCATGTATGCCTAATAATGTAAAATGCTGGAAAGTTTTTGAAGTATAGGATCAAATCAATAGACTTTTGCAAGTCTTTGATGAATTGGCTAATATGCACATTAACCAAGAGAGAGCAACCTTTGATAGAAAGGTAAAAAGGGCCAATTTTCAATTTGGTGATTGTTTTGTCAAAAGGGATGCATTAAAGGAAGGATATATTTTTTATGGCCCAGTTAATGGGCTGTTCTTCGAACTTTATTTCAGTTAAGGCTTTTAAGCCTTGGTATTGTAAATATGTTGTTTTCAAGCTTTTATTTCATGCTAAATATACTCCATGCCCAATGGAACACTAGGAGGAAGATTTGATATTGTTTTTTATAAAAAAGGCATTGTTCTGTAGTTCTTGAAACCTCACAGGGAGGCTTTCATTCCCTGAAGGAGCCAATGTTAGCTCCACTGACAAAGGGATCAAAAATGGATTCAAAACACTCCCAAAGTCTGCAAATTTGCTTAAAAACATGCCAAGGGATCCATTCATGCTCTTGAAATCTTCATTTTTGTCAAAGGTCATCCACCGATCGAAATAGTCGCAGCTGGAAAGCCCTTGGAAGGGTGGCAACACACAATCGGGAGGCTTAAACACTTCAAAAGCTATAAAGAAAAAAAACTTTCTGCAGGTGTAAACCCAAAAATGCATAGCCACCGTCTGATCTGGCTGATCAATGGCCGAGATCTAATCGGCGGATTGCAGATCGGGAAGACCGGGGGCAGGGCCTTTACATATAGCGATATTCGATTGTGATCAAATCACATCACTGTAACGCATCGTTTGAGGTAAGCTGGCGGGGTAAACATGGGCCAAGTGGGACTACGATTTGCAATCAGCGATGAAGGATTGCTATTGGAGGTAATCAATGCCATACCAAGGGTCGGGGCTTTTCACACATACGTATTTGTGATGCGATAAATGGACCCGACAGTTATATAACACTCTATTGCATATTATTTCAGGTTCACACTAAGGTTGTTTTTAGTGGTTTTTGGTGTATTTTCGTTGCATGAGTGAAATACAAAGTGAAGCTAAGTTTGCAATATGCGATAAGACACAGACCCAAAAGGGTCTGAGAAGCAATATTTTATAAATATTGAGGTCTGCAAGGGCCGCTTTTTCCTATTTTTTGATGTTTTTCCCACATGGTGAAATCCACAGAAAATACACAGGAGCTGGTTTTATGTGATAGGCGATGATAGTGATGGGTGGGATTTAATAGTATTGCAGTGTCTTCACTGCTTATGACTCGAACAGCCACAAAAACAGAGAAAACATTCATGACTATCATCTGAAAGGGACCAGTGCAGGGATTTCATAGGCATGATAGCCACTCCATTGTAGGTTCAAGCAGACTGCCATCCTTAGAGGAGTCTTGTAGTCATGTTACATACCAGAAGAAGGATTCGGCAGAGAGACAGAGGCCAACATACAGAGCTCGGAAAGGGAAGGAGAAGGGCCACTGCACGCCGCAACCAAAATCAAATGAAATCATCGAGCATTAATAGTCCTACCAGCATAGCAGCCATCCTAACAAACATGATGGGGCATCTCTGGCATGAGAGAGCTCCTAGGCATCGCAGTAGGCTACCTAAAATATCTTAATATGGTTATTCCTCTGTCAGAAGAGGAAAACCTCTGAGCCATGACTGCCTATTGAGGGAATCAAACAGTTAAGGGACAGATCAGACAAGGTTAAGACTTCGAGCCTTCTAGAGAGGTCAGGAGCATTGTAAAGGACCTATAAAAGGCAGAAAACTAGATGTAACAAGGGTTCAACTTTTGGAGACCGTTTCTCCTCTTTTCCTTCAAGCTTCTCATCTACATCCTTTAGTAATACAAGCTTCTTTTTCCATTAGATGTTCAATGTCAATTCCCTTTATGTTTTTCTACTCTTGCACTTGAACAGTTTGTTCAGGTTTTCTGTGTGTGTAAGGCCAAATAACTGTCATCTTATCTCTGCTTTGATATATTAGATTAGCAAACTTCTTTGTTGCCTGTAGCTAGCCATTTATATGTGTTATTATATATGCATCTGCCAGTATAGTTAGTAAGTTCCTATGTTACCTGTAGCTAGCCATTCATATATGTTCATGTATGCAATCTGCTGGTATAGTTAAGCATTCTCCATCTATCCATTAAATCTACCAATTATTGAGCATTAGTGGTTTAAAGCCTTGTGTTGTTGAGGGTGTTCATGCATGCCTTGAGTGAGAATAGAGCTGGAATGGATATCTAACTTGATCCAAACCATCATTTATTCCAATAATTCAGAGAAAAATATTGAAGATTACATGTTACCAGGCATCTCCGATCTACAACCTAGGAGAGTTTCCTGGAGTGCTAACAGTAGTCATTAATTTATCACCTTCCTGTTTTTTCGACGTGAAAAGAGGATTGCATCAGGGATGCCCTCTTTCTCCCATTATTTTTCTTCTCATAGTAGAGGGTATGAGCTATCTTATGTCTAATGCTAAGTGGGGGAGGGGAGATTTCTGTGGTTCTCTTATTGCTAGGAATACGGAAATGTCCCACCTTATTGTTGATGATATTCTTATTTTTTACAATTGTGATGTCAAAAATATTACGATGTTAGTGGAGATACTATCTCTTTTTGGACACGCCACTGGTATGTTGATAAATTCCTAGAAATCATCCATATCTCATCAAAATGTTTTTGAAGTTGAGCTCCTTCAAATATCTCATCTTCTCTTGTATGACTTAAAACCGTTGGAGCTAGGATTAAAATACTTGCATTTTTAGTTGAAACCAAACTCTCACAACAAAACAGACTAGACATGTCTCATTTCTAAGTTGGAAAAGCATATGAATTATTAGTACCATAAGTGGTTGTCTAGATCTAGTCGTCTGGTCCTCATAAAATGAGTATTAGAAGTTATTCTTGTATATTGGGTGTCGTTAGCCTAGATCCCCAAGTGTGTCTTGGAGAAAATCCATAGACCATACTTTCAAAGTTAAAATTGGTTTGGGTCAGGGAAACAATAATCAAGCAAAACTTATCGCTTGCAAAAAAAATCTTCATTTTTCAAATAGAAGGGTTGCACTCACCTTCACATATTTGAGGATTCTTTTCTATCCATAAATGGGCTCAACATCATTATTGCATGTAGGAACATTTTATTTTTTCCTATTCTTGAGGAGATAAAACCCATTATTGATTCTTTCACTATGTTTACATGCTGACACATTTGTAGGGAAAGGAACCAAGTTGCTGACAACTTGTCAAAGGATGGTCTCCTTTTGGGAAAGGATATTTGGTCAATAACTGAGCAAGTTAACTAAAAAAATCTCGAGTGCCTCCATCATCCTTTCAGGCCTCCTCTGTGGATAGATGTTTATGGTTGAAACAATTTGCATTGGGATTCACAATATTTTGACAAATGTCTCCTTATTTTTGGTCACATTTTATTTCTCCTATACAATGATTTGAACTTAAACAGGAACAAAAAAAAATATAGATATAACAAAAAATACAGAGATGCAATAGAAATAACACCTCATTTCATTAATATCAAAGAACTAGAATATGCTTACAAACAAAATGGAAATAAATTAGCTCAAGCAATGGTAGCTTATCTCTGAGAAGAGATGTGGCTGCTACTTGCCTCTGAACTGTGTTACAATAAGGCTCGAAGGCCTATTTATTATTGAGAAACAATGGAAAACCATAAACATCCAAATAACTAACCCTAAGAGATGAAGCGCCAAAACTATAGGCCCCGTTTGGGTAAATAGGTACATCAACTTCTCAGGGTTTTAACTTTGGCATACGATCTTCGTTTGATGCGCATGATACCTCATTAGAAATATCTATCCCGGGACTATAAATTTCGGCTGAAAATAAGAGTCAATGAGTCATGTTCACCTATTTTCCAAAGAAAATGTTGTTTAGGGCCTTAAAAGGGCTCTGGAAGTTCAAGACCTAAAAAAATGCCAAAAATAGTAAATTGTGCTACAATTAAAGAAATTGAAAAACTGAAAGAAACAACGGTGGGGGTCCAAGTGGAATAGGCTTGTAGCCACCAATATCCACCTAGATCAATCCTCCTCCCTTAGGAAGCAATGGCCCCCATTACATTGAGTACCTCCATCAGATGGTGAAACTTGTGCAGAACTTGGTCCCTGGTGAGCCACTTGTCTTGGTGCAAGATTTGGCTAACTTTGACAACCCGATACAGTTGGATCTTCTGTTGGAGAGTATTCTTAATTTGGGTATCCATGGTCCAATCACTTGTGGCTTGTTCCGGTTTGGGTTTAACACTATTAGTGTGAGCTATTTTGCAATGTCAGATGTGTTCAGTAATGGTGGAAAGTATGGCCGAAGGTCGTCCACATTGAACACTGGGTGCAAACCAATGAATAGTGGAATGTTGAGCTTGAAAGAATTGTCCTCGACAGCCTTCGTGATGGTGTACAACCCATATCAGAGTGGTTGAAGCTTACTGTGGGTCCTAGTGAGGCACTCCTTCTGCAAATGTAGCCAAACTTTGTCACCCATCTGGAACTTGTGTGGCACCTGATGTTGATCATGTTGTTGCTTCTACTTTGCATTGAATTTGTAAAATATGTCATGGACCTACTGGTAGATGTCTTGGATGTGCTCAATGAAGCTGTTAGCCCTGTCACGTTTGAACTAGAAATGGGTTGAAGTTTCCTAGTAGCTCCAAATGGTATGGCCACATCAATAGGACATAGTGGTTGGAATCCCAACCCCACTTGAAAGGGGTTGCAGCCAATTGAGCTATGGATAAATCGGTTGTAGTTGTGCTAGACATAGGGGAGGCTTTCATCCCATGTGCGTGGATGCTTCAAGTTGTACATGTGAAAAATATGTACGATCATCTTGTTGACAACCTCTATTGAAATGAGGTTCTCTTGGCTCCCACTTTCGATAATGAACTACAACGGAGAACCCTTCACCCACATCTGGGAGTGGAAGATGCGCTCCCCCTCCTCTGGATCTCTAGGCTCACTCTTCTGGATCTTGGTGGTGGCAATGGTGGCACTAGTCTCTTCGTCAATAATATGCTTCCCTTTGTCATTCCCCTTATTGGGTTGTGACTCAGAGTCAAAACATGCATCTCATTTTGCACTTTTTTGTTCCCTTTTCCAAACTCCATTTGGGGTCTCCAGCTTTGAAACAATTGACTGGGCCCCACCATCATTCACTTCTTATTATTCATGTTGTATTACATTTAGGGTGTCAAGCTTCATTATCTAAAGATTCTTTTTATTTAACATTATTGTCTTTAATGGAGTCTTGAGATCTAATATCTCGTTGACTTTAGTTCTTATTAAGTTCTTGATGTGACACTTTGACATTTTTTATTACATAATACATCCCCACTTGGGGCCCCTATATGTTCGCATGTATCTACTCTTGTGACTTCTCTTCCTTTGGGCCTTCAATACTTTTCCCATCAACACTCTCGATGCCAATCTTATGATGGTGTACATTACCTCAAACTATGACATTCCCTAGTGATATCATATCATTGCTCATAAAAGTGTATCTATTTTCTCTAAAATCTCTTTAGAGATTGAGATATGAAATGGTTTCATTCTCTTTCTTGAACCTCTACAATTTCCCATACTTAGGACCCCTTCCATGAAAACCTTTCCAATATTTCCATCCCCTTCGCTTGGTTTCATCTTCCAAAATTTTAGTCTCTAAATTTTTTATTGTGTTTTCTTATTCCTTCAATACCTTACTTGTTCACCCATCTTTTCAGTACTTTTCATTCTAAATAATTTATATTTCCTCTTCCTTGCTTGTCATTTCTCACATTTTCTTTTTCCTTTTCCTTTTTTCATCACTAAATTTTATTATTTGTTTAAAAACTTAAAGATCTACCCCTTAGCCTCTATTGTGATCTTATTATTTTCCTTACCCTCTATTATTTAACTCGATTCTCTTCTTTCTAATGTACCATTTGCATCTAATTTTCTGCTATATTTCTTCATTTACCATTATTCCTCTTATCACTATTTTTTTTTTAATTGAAATTTTTTATTGAAAATATAATGATTATTTATAATTTTTACATATATATTAATATTTTTTAAAAACAAAAATTTATATTTTATATAATGTTTTTTAAATAACATAAATTCAGGAGAATATTTGCTGATGTGTATAAATGAATAAAAAATATTTATAACTTGAATTACTTGAAAATTATATTAAAAAAACAAATAAACAAACAAACAGTTACACTAACATAAACAAAAGGATCATAGGATCATTCTCCCTTTTTATACGTTTTAACATTTTCTTTTATCTCATTACAGCTTATTCATTTATTCATTAACTCATTAAATTAAACTAAAAAATTATATATAACATGCATACAACCAATTACATAATACAAATACAGATTTACTACCACACTAACATATGCATACAACCAATTACATAATACAATACAGATTTACTACCACACTAACATATGCTTGATAAACATTTTCTTTAACACAAAATATACAAGAAGCTTACACTTGTCTTCAATATCGATTCTCTCCAAACAACATAGGTTCCCTCGACATCTATGGGACCCTGATGCAATCTAGACAACATGCCTCTTGAAACTGTGTAAGATCCCTTTCTCCATGTTATCTAGAAAAAATAAAAAAAAATTGGATAGCATATGCATGGCACTTTCCATGTAATATAATAAAGGTCATGTTGTATAATGAGGACAGGGGTATACGTTATGGATTATGATTCAAATAATGCTTTTACTTTGGTTTAACCAACGAAGGAAGCTAGTGGCATTCTAAAAAGTGGTATGTCTGCGAAGGCGGCGGCCTTTTGAGAAAACGCTGCTTCCAATAGCAGAAGAGCGGAGTCTCAGCCACAGCGCGCTCATGGACGGTCTTCGCCCTGCTTTTCCTGCGATCTTTGAATTCAACGAGGAGGGTGATAGAATATTTGCATCTGTAGACTTATAAGTATTTTGTTTTTTCATATGAAGAAATAGTTTCTGAGGTATATATGGTCATGGTCTAGATTGGACGACAAAACTCATAAAACAGGCCACATCCACAATTAACATGTATATATGGCCTTGCTCGAAATTAGACCACAAAACCCATGAAACAGACCACATCCACATGTGGACTTGAAGTTTTTCTCTCCTACCGAAGCCGGAAGCTTCTTACAGTTCTGCAGTTTTACGAATTACGAGGTTGTTTACTGGAATCGAAATTCTAGTTTCTGCTCTGAATCTAGATTAATGGAAGTATTTTTCAGCTTTCATATGCTCTGCCAAGTGAAATCTTTCTTAATGTATAAGGAAATTTGGTTTCAATACTTGATTTCATAGAAAGTTCGATGTGGGTAAAATTATAAGTTGTGATTCTCTCCACGGGCATCGCATAAATTGTGACTCCATACCGTTCAAACTGAGAGTAAGAAATTCTGTGAGGTTACAATTTCGCTATAAAAGTTATTTTTTTGGAATTTAGATTTTTTTTTTTCAAAAATATAATTATATGATTGTTTGAATGGTTAGATGGATTAAGTATTTTTGAAAAACTGAAAATCTTAAAATGGGATAACCATAATATATTTCTTACGTATTCAAAATCTTGAAACATGGTTATAACTCATATTTCTCAAAATTTTGATCAAATTTCTGTCAAAATCATCCCAAAATTCAAATTCTATACCCAACTAAGTAAAAAACATTGTATAAAAAAAACTATACATCTTATATATTATTTTATTTAACTATTAATATTCATTATATATTTATTTAAATATTAATATTCATTATATGTTTATGGAAATGCAAAGAATATAATACATAACAATGTAAAAGGTAAATTCAAAAACATTTCTGAAAGGAAAAAGCATTTTCATCAAAGAAAAAATAGAAAATGGTTATGAAGCTAAAATCGAATTGGATGGGGAATAATGAAGAAGTTTAATGAGGAGTATGTTCGTTTGTCAATGTGTTGTTATTTAACATCTAACATCTAGGGTGGTAAAGAAATGTATGATAGGTATAAAGCTAAGGTTTAAAATATTTTTTGGGTTATTATGTGATTTGAAGATTTAGTTATTGGAATTTTTTTATTAATAAAGAGTTAAAAATATGAGTTAATTAATTTTTTGTTTATTGGTTTAGGGGATTATTTTTTTATAAGTATTAGGTGAATATTGAGGTAAAAAAAAAATAAAAATAAAATTGTACTGTAAAATCAATTTTAAGAAAATTTATATGATTCAAAATGATAATATTATTTGTAATGGAGAATATTTTTTAGGAGAAAAGAAAAATACTATTTTTTTAAGTTGTATTTTTACATCTCTTTATAAGTTTATTCAAATTTCAACTTTATAGAATTAGATTTCATATCCAATTAGTACTCACTTTCTATATTTTAGTAGATTCACATAGAGAAAAAAATCAAAATACATGAAAAAATGTGCTTGAAACACGTTTTTCATGTATTTTGAATTTTGCTTCGCATGAAAATACTCAAAAGTATGCATAGTGGGTATATATTGAATGCAATATCTAATCCCCCATCCAATGAGTGTACACACTTGAAATTTGAGTAAATATACAAGGAGATGAGTATTTTTCTTTCTTTTCTTTTAAAAAATAATCACTTATTTTATTATTTTCCTTATTAGGCCCATTTTAGACATCAAAATTCCCCTTATGTCTTAGATGGAGGTGAAATATCTCTTGGAGGGAAGAGCTATAAGAATTATTGGTCTTCATAAGCCATGAGTGTCTAGATAGAACCAAGAGGATTTCTAAAAACCCAAAACAATTAGCCTTTAATCTCATAGTAAAAAGAGAATTTGAATATCAAGTGGTTATCTCAAGGTCTAAGGAGTAGATTTGATAAATATGGTGCTCCCAAGAAATATGATGATAAATTTCAATGTAGATATGGTAAAACAAGCTCTACACTAGGTGAGATGAACCATGTTTTTGTGAGATAACTCAAGTCTAATATATTTGATGAGTTGAATGAGTGTTCTATATGTAGTTTTCAACCCCGTACAGTGTTGAGATTGCAACAAGATGATGGAGCTTAGTGGAAAGGAGTCGCCTTCACTAAGTGGGCCCACATGCAAATTATGGCGCAAAATCTATTTTTAGACTATGTCTATTTTTAGACATATGGATCATGTCTATGAGTTGCAGGATGTTGTTTATGGATGATGGGTCAAGTTGGAAAAAATAGATGGACTTCTATTTTTAGACAACATTGGTGAAACTGTCAAGTCTAAATATACAAAAATCAAATATTATTAGCTCATAATAATATTTAGACTATAAACTTTATCTTATTCTCTTGGAGCACCTCAGTTGGAGCTACAGATGTGGCCCATGCAGCTGACAGAAGGAATCATGTGGTTACCTATGGGTTGATTGAGCTATTGCATGCAAGACTTCAGTTAGAACTCAACTGGTTGAGTTTAGTGGAGCTGGAGGTGGAGTTGATGGAGTCGTATTCAGTTTGACTTGGTTGAAATGGTTGTATTTAGTCTAACTGTGTGAATTAGTTATTAATTAATTCACTAATTATTAACTCATAATGCAACTGAAGGATACGTCAGCTAACTCAGTGCATGTACAGTTCAGTGGAGATAGGTGTTAGAGATTGAGATCGCTATCAGTTGTGCTAGTTGTGCATGAGATCTTGCACAATCAGTGGGATTGAGTTATGCCAATGAGAATTGTGGCCAAGAACAAATGATTATAGCTCGTGCTCACGTGATTTCTAGTGTGAGTGATTTTCCAAGGTAAAAAGAACTTGGAACGAGTTTGGTTATCATTATTGTTCTTGCAGGATTGTGCAGTGGAGGCAGGCAAGCAGCAGAGGAGATTTGGAGATCAGATCTAAGCTGTATTGTGTGTAACAGGTGGAGATAGTACTGAGTACTTGTCAGGAGTATTGTACTATGTTTGTTACATGTTCTCAATCATATAATATACAAATATTTTGGGGTTTTTAGTGAGATGCTTTCCCTGGGATACATACTGTGTTGATACATGTGTTTGATGCTTCTATGTGCGCATGTGTATGTTTCTGAATACTGCTAAATTGATGATCAACGTAGATGAGATTATGTATTATGCATGTATTCCGCAATAGTGTATAATCAGGATAATCTCGGTTGAATAAGTGCATATTATTCATAAATTTCTACATACAGAAATTACATGCATATGATTTTGAAAACAGAAAACAAACAATGGCGAGAACATAAAACATAAAATAGATATACAAAAATATTTTCCCCTGGATCCCAAAATCGAGACTACGAAATTGATTTTTCATTATGTTCCTTTTAATGTTACAATACATATATATACATGCCAAAGCATTCATAAACCCAAATCCATTAACCCTAGATTAGAACATAACTATAGTTCCCTTGACCGGATCTACAAAATACCATGGGAAGAAAATCATCATACCTAAAACCATGTGTAAAAAAAATAGTATTGGTTAGTGTACTAAACAATATTAATCATACATATTGCATCCAAGTGTTACAAATTAATGAAATGATGCAGATGAATGTACTAACATTAAAAACAATGGAAAAAATAAATTCTTTATCATGTATATAGTACTAAATGTCACAAAATATACTGCATACTTTAGGAGCTATGTGACACATGTATTTGACAAACCATTCACCACCCTTAAGTTGACTAGGAACAATATAGCAGAGGGAAGAGATGTTTTTGAGCCTTCATAAAGAGGTTTAGTTGGCATCTCAGGTACTGGTAAATGAAAAGCATAGTGATCATACTAGTTGTCATCACCATCCATTCTAACATTGTTAAATGTTTGTTGGATCAATCTATTTGTCCCATCTTGTTCAACTATGTTATCAACATCATTATCCTCTTCCATAGGATCATTAGCTTGATACTCAATATTAATCACTCATTGTTCTTGAACAAGCACTTGTACTACAACCACCTCTTCCTCGTCGAGAAATGCTCGAGGGGGCTGATACAATATAATTACAATCAATAAAGTAATATTAGTATATATAAAAATTATTAAAAGGTCGATATAACAATTGTTTACAAATATAATATATAAGGAACATGAAGTCAATAAAGACAAAGAGAAAGACAACTAATTAGGTGAGACCAAGAAACAAAGACAACAAATCAATGATGATGCTTTTGCAATTTATCAAGATATTTAAGAATATGTACTTGAAAAAATATAATCAATATGTTACCTTTCTTGACATGTAGGTCGAAATGAGACACTTTCTGAGATATATAGTCACGACCATAATAAAAAAATATTGATCTTATTTTGCATTCATCATCATTATAATGTCATATTCTTTCTTAATGTCATATTTTGTATAATATATTTAAAAAAATTATTAATAATGCTCCATAAAAACCCATGATTAACCTCTAAATCCTCTAGGTCTAAATTAACCCCCTAACACCTTAACCCCATTCCCCTAAGCCCTTAAACGCCTAAGCCCTTAACCCGTAAGCCCTAAACCCTTAAACATTAATAACCTCATATCCATAAGCCAATAAAGTAATTAACCCCTAACTTGACCTAACCCCTTAATCGACCCTAACGTAAATAATAAAATAATATTTCTATTCCACATCAAGATGATAACATAGTTTAAACACCTCCCACAATAATATTATAAAATACATTTACAATAGAAAGATAATACAATTTACAATATAAAGACATACAATCTAAAATACAATATACATATAAACATTTACAAAAACAATATACAACTAAAATACATATAACATATAACTTACAAATGGATGATATTCATGTCCGCCTTCAGTGTGTCCATAGTCTCTACAATGTTTTTTAGCTAATTTTATTAGAATTCTCCTTCTCCTCAAGCCTTGTAATTTATACAAGGGAAATAACATTTTCCATCCTCCTTAGAAGCCCTCAATGTCGATCCGTGCACATATCGTTGGTCTCCTTGAGGAATGTTATGTGACATTTTTGTCACCAAACTTTCACTCAGGATTTTTTTCAAAAATATAACCGCAAAATAAGCCTACAACATTTCAAAACAATCACAAATAATATATATAGAAACTATGTCAAAGTTATATGTTGTTAAGGCCTATATATATATATTATATATAATATATACTATATATATATATTTTTGGTAAGTCTGAGTAGAATCCTTATATTACGATAGCACAAAAATTTACATCAAAGTTTGTTGGTCTTCCTGACTCGAAACCAAACCAACTACAATATAACATAACTTTGTTCACAAAATTGACCAAACTTGGAAAAAGGTTTTTATGTCTATCGTAATTCCTCGGCATATCAGCAAAATTAACATTTCTACATCTACTCAGTCATTTACAACTTGTTGGAGGTCTAAATGAGAATCTAACTTTCTAATCTAGATCTACATACCTTCTTATTATTCTATTACTATTCTTCAACCTACCTAGCCTATCGAAAAGATAAAGCAAAATTAGACACAAAAGCATGATTATTTTCCCAAGGACATTGATGGGGTCTCCACCACACCTGATTCAGATGTAGGCTAGTTTTTTCCACTGGAGTTGTTGCAGTTGTCACTCTCACTCTTGACATTACCGACTGTTTTTCGCTATCTCCAACTACCTCTTTGACTTTTTTATTTCGTTAATTTGGCTATATATTTGTACCTTTGCCCCATAGTGATATCCAGGTTATGGACATATTTCAAGTAAATTGAAAAAAAAAATTGTTCATTTCACCAATTCAATCATCTTGCAAGCATTTTATATTCACCACACGTTGGAGTGCCTCCTTGAATCCCTTTAGATGTTACTCAATTTCATTAATCTGCAGATGGTATTCCATCTTATGCTTGATCCTTTCTTCGACAGCTTCTGCCTACAACTTTCCCACTAAAGTTTAAATATGCAAAATTATTTCTAAATTCCAATGATAAAACATTTGTCTCATTTTAGATATCCCATTATATATTATCTAGTTGACCTCCTGTTCAATTTTTTCCTCTAAGGTATTCCTTCTTCGATGCCTCACTTCATTTTCCAAGACTCCAATAACTTCTTTGCGACATTCTAGGATGGATTCATGATAGTTGAGAGCTACTTCCTTCACTGCTTCCTCTATTATGGTTCTCTTGCCCATTGTGGAGCTTTGATCTTCCACTCTCAGCCTCCCCCTTAGCCTACCACTCCCATTACTCACCATAGTTGTTTTACCTGTCGTGGTTCACCGATAGATAGTTCTTCCTCTCATTTTGTTCCAACTTATCATAATGCCTCCAGTGGATCGCCCATCTCTGGCATATAAAGAAAAAATCCCAAGCACTATCATCTGCCCCATCCTTTGGATGTCATCCCTATTCATTTCCGACAACTTTCATTTTCCAATGTTATTGCAATACATTCGTGTGAGAAAGGAACTATCTTCCTGCTCATTTGCCTTTGCATACGGTCTATGGAGGCCCATTATAGCCTTATTTTTTTCTCTTATTACTTCACCCTACATGTTTTCCTTCCCCAATTCTTCAGTCATCCTTTCTCATAAATTCCACCTCCCGATGAATGATTATATGATCCTAGATTACACCCTTTCCCATCAACTACAGTCATGTCCTTTATACCTTGGTGACATGTACCTCCTCGATCTTCCCTGATTCCCTCTACTTGTCCACTCATTTGATTATTAAACATTACTTTGACTAGGTGGTTACTGCCTCCCTCCTAGCCCACCCCATGTCCGCCATGTTGTGCCTCTGACGTGGAGACATCTCTTACCGCCAGAGCTTGGAAATCCTTCTTTAACTATCTGTCCATTATTACAAAATGAGATCAGCTTCTTATTCTTAAAGTCGTATAGCTTGGTTTGAAGAATTTCCTTAGAGGTTTAGATATGTTGGCACTATGTTTAGCTCTAGATAAAACAATTTCTTTTATGGGTGGGTTTGGCAGAGTAATGCCTCTGGAACTAGGGAATATAAAATAGGCTCTGCTCACTTCATTTCTGATTCAAGGGTTAGCCATATCTCCCAAATGGGGATGGATTGTAAACTTCAAAGGGAATTTGCTCCAGAAAGCCTTAAGGGGGAAGTGGAGTCATTATCCCTTCTATCCTTAAGGAAGGGAAAGGAGAGTAACTAAATCTAGCCTTAAGGGGGCTCGATCTCTACCTCGACCCTCGAAATTGGCCCTCGAACCTTTGGCTTGGATAAGAGGATGTGATAAATAAATCCATCTCTAAGAAATCACAATAAATGAAATTGTACACTGTAATTACACTTTTGTTGCCCTCGACCTTGTCAGGTACTTGGTGCCCTCAACCCCTTCATTTTCCACTCTTTCTACAAATACATTGGCTAAGTGTTTGACTAAGATAAACTCTATTGTTTTCAGCTTCTCTAGGTGGTCCTTAATCTTTTGAATTATTTGGTCGAGACACTAGTGCGTTGTGAATTTACTTGTTGGGGTGCCAAATTATAGTCTACGTGTTGCTTAGAGGTCTAATGTTGAGTTTGTTAGGTCCCTATACAACTAGTGTAACCCCTTATTGTTATTAGTGCAACCCACTTATTATATTGTTGTGCCCATGTAGTCCCCATATTGTAATTATTGTGCCCCATATAAGCCCACTATTGTTATTGTTGTGCCCTTACATTAATATTGTTATGTCAACTATGATTACATTATGACCCCTTAGACTCCTATATATAGAAAGGAGGTGTTGTCATTTATATCATCTAAGAATTGTTCACTTGTGTAATGTAAAGGAGGTTGCCCCCTCGAAGAGGTTGAATTATAAGGTGTTTATCTCTCTTTTCTATCTTTTTGTGAGTTGGTTTCATAACATTTAGTATAAAAGCTTTGGATTCTATGGTTTTGATGCTCCAAATAGGTCATCATGGAATTTTCACTATAACTTTGTTTCTGTGACGTTTCAGAAGCTAAAAGAAACCCGTCTGAGACGAAATATCACATACCCTCAAGTCAGAATTGCAGATCTTGCCTCGCTATATTTTCAGAGATCTGATGTGAGGAAGTTAGGGTTTTTGCAAGTTCCATAATTCCATCTCAAATAGGTCATTATGGAATTTTCTCTATAATTGTTTTATATGAATTTTTAGACACTGAAATTAAGACCCATTAGAGCTGCAAACTTGGTGAAGATCAGGCCTGAATTTCAAATCTTGTTTCGCTATATTTTCGAAGATACAGTCCAAGGAATTCAGGGTTTTGATAGGCTCCCGAATTACATACCAAATAGGTGACCTTGGGAAAATCGTCATACCTTTCTCTCTGAGCATCAGATTAAAATTTCATAAGAATTTACAGAAACAAGACAGGCTGTAGTTTATTTTTTTTGGTTTCAGGTCCTAAGTTTGAAAAAATGGCACATGGCACTTCGTACAAGTTTTCTCTACTAAACCAGTCTATAATCAGGTCATCGTGGGAGATTTGACATAGCTATTCCTTGGAGAACCCAATATTGATCAGACTGGTCAGGTTAGAAATAGGACTCCATGTTTTATAGCAGGACACAATTTTAGACCTTAGAGATCCGAAATTACAAATATACAGAAGATTCAAGATCAAACTCCTAAAATCAAGAAAATGTGATATGAGGAAGTTTAATGGCAAGGATCTGGTAAATTGGATATTATAGATGGAGCAATATTTTGATCTACATGGTGTACCACCATTACAAAAGGTACATATTGCATCTTTATATTTAGAACCAAATCAATTTTTATCGTATAAAGGGATTTGTTCTCGTAAAGCACTTGTCACTTGGTCAATTTTCATGGAAGAAATGATAGCACATTATGAGGATACAAAGAGTAACACCTTCTTTAGCTAATTGATAAATCTCAAACAAAAGGGTTCAATGGCAGAGCACATTGAGGACTTCCAAAAATTCAATATAAGGGTAAATGACATTCTAGAGAAGCAAAGGATTGATGTTCATATGGACTTTAAAGGATAACATTCAACATGAGGTTCGTCTTCAGGAACTTGATTCATTGGAGAAGGAATTCAAGTTGGCAAGAGAAATTGAAAGCGAAATTATGGAAACAAGGAATCCTACCACTAACAACTATAAATATGGAAGTGTTTTTTCTCCTAGCCTTCCACAAGCTACAATTTTTACATGAAAACAATTGGAAGAAGAAAGAGAAAAAGGGCTTTGTTACAGTTGTGATAGAAAATACACTAAAAGTCATAACTGTGCTGAAAAGAAATTATTTTACATAGATTGTGAAGAGGAGGAAGAAAAAGATCAAGAAACATCAAAAGAATAGGATATACACCAGGAACCAACCTCAGATAAAGAAGAAATGAATCCAACCATATCTTGTAAAGCATTGGCAAGAATTACCACCCCTCAAACTCTCAAGATAGAAGGAAATATCAAGAAGAAAAAGGTAATAGTGTTGATTGATTCAGGTAGTACCCATAATTTTATTCATGTTAAGGTAGCCAAGGAATTGAATTGCTTCCTATATCCAAGACAAGAGTGTCAGGTGATGGTTGCAAGTGGAGGAACCATAAATTTCTCTAGAAAGTGCCATAATATCAAGTTATCCATGGGAGAATATGTATTGAATAGCCCAAAACTTTCCATTCCAATGGCTGATGCTGATGTTGTACTAGGAGTCCAATGGCTACAATCCTTAGGTACAATAGATTTTAATTTTCAAAATATTTTCATGAAATTTTCTTTGGAAGGAAAGGGTGTTGAATTAAGGGGTATCATAGGGAAACCAGGAAAGATAATCATCTCTAACGGAATGACAGCTTCTAAAAAAAATAACAAAGAGGCATAATTGCACAATTATGTTTGCTATAGGTTCCCACATCGAAATAATCTATTTCTCCAGATCTCCAAAAAGTCTTGGACAATCATTCCATGGTATTTGAGGTTCCCAAAGGCCTCACCTCTATTCGTGATCATGATCATGCTATTCTTTTGATTCCAGGAATTTTTCCTCCAAACATTATGCCTTACAGATATCCATATGCCCAAAGGAGTGAAATTGAATGTATGGTTGCAGAAATGCTAGAGGTTAGTATAATTAAACCTAGTGAAATTTGTTTCTCTGCTCCAGTAGTATTGGTGCACAAGAAGGAGGGATCATGGCACATGTTTTTAGATTATAGAGAGCTCAACAAACTCACTATTAAAGATAAATTTCCCAATGCTCTCATTGATGAATTATTGGATGAATTGCATGGAGAAATTTACTTCAGCAAGTTGGACCTTCATGCAGGATATCATCAAATCATAAGGAATACTGAAGACATTCCGAAAACAACATTTATAACTCATGAGGGTCATTATGAATTTTTTGTCATGCCTTTTGGCCTTACCAATGCACATTCTACATTCCAAGGTTTGAGGAATTCCATTTTCAAAACCTTGTTTAGAAAATCTGTGTTAGTATTTTTTATGATATACTAATCTACAACAAGTCATGGAAGGATCATGTTCAATAGGTTGATAGAGTGCTCATACTATTGGATGAGAAACAATTATATGCAAAAAACTCCAAATATTTCTTTGGAGTAGAAGAGGTGGAATACTTTGGTTATATTGTATCTCATGAAGGTGTTAAGGTAGACCCTCAACAACAAAAGGTTCTACAACTCTTAAAATATAACCTCACTTTGGCACAGAATCGAATGAAACAAAAGGAAGATCAATATCACAGTGAAATAAGTTTTGATATAGGTGACTAGGTATTTTTACAAATACAACCATACAAATAAATGTCCCTCAAGAAAGCTAGGAAGGATAATAAATTATCACCAAAGTACTATGGTCCTTACAAGGTGCTGCAAAAGATTGGTACTATGGCATACAAATTAGAGATTCCTGCATCTTCCCAAGTGCCCCCAGTTTTCCATGTTTCATGCTTAAAGAAGTTTATAAGTGAAAATTTCCTAGTTCAAACAATATTATTGAAACATGATGAGAAAGGAAAAATCATATTGGAACCCAAAGCAGTCACGGAAACAAGAACCTAACAACTACGAAATCGATCAATTTCAGAGTATCTCATCAAGTGGAAGAACTTCCCCGCTGAAGATTCCACATGGGAGGGTGAAAATTTTATACAGAAGCATCCCAAACTACTCAAGCATTGAGGAAAATAATTTTTGAAGGAGAGGGGCATGTTAGGTCCCTATACTACTAGTGTAACCCCTTATTGTTATTAGTGCAACCCCCTTATTATATTTTTGTACCCATGTAGTCCCCATATTGTTATTATTGTACTGCATAGAAGCCCACTATTGTTATTGTTGTGCCCTTACATTATTATTGTTATGTCGGCTCTAATTACATTATGATCCCTTAGACTCCTATATATAGAAAGAAGGTTTTGTCATTTGTATCATCCAATAATTGTTTATTTGTGTAATGTAAAGGAGGTTGCCCCCTCGAAGAAGATGAATTCTAAGGCATTTATCTCTCTTCTCTATGTTTTTGTGAGCCGGTTTCATAACAAAGTCTCCCTCCACTATTACATTCACCTTTCTTTCTTGCCGCAACGTTCTAATCCCTGCTCCATGGCCTAAAACTTAGTTGCATTATTTGTGGCTTGTTACATGTTGATGAAGTATAACCTCTGGATTTTACCTCTCCAGTCCCTTAGGATTCCTCTGGCACTAGTCTTTCCTGGGTTTCCTTTGGACTCTCCGTTGAAATTTAATTTCCAAAAACCTTTTGGAGGATTCTGTCACACTGAAGCACTTGTTCTTATACAACCTTCTTTAGGTTTGAGGAGCTCATCACTTAGGTAATCAAGGTTCAAAATTTTTAAGAATTTTGTCTTTCTAAGGGATGGTTGTTCCTCTTGGGTTTGAAATTTATTTCTTCTTATGGTTCCCTTCACCAACTAATTTCTTCCATCAGGTTAGCAATAGGGAGCTTTCTATCTTGGAAAATTCTACAGTTGTGTTCCTTCCAGATTGCCCATAGGATGAATTCTCGAATGAAGTTCCAAGTGTTTTTTACCACTTCATTCTTGCTATATTGTAGCTACCATTTTTTAATTGTTTCTTGTATGTTTTGTTTGTTTCTATCATTTTGTCTATAAATAATAGCCAACTAGTCCCACATAGATTCCATGTATCTACAAGTATTTAGTAAATGGTTGAGATTTTCTTCTTCCTTATCACATAGGAAGCACCATGATGGACCAATCATTCATATTTTTAGAAAATCATCCCAAGTTAGAACATTTCTGTGGACAATTAACCACATAAATGTTTTTATTTTCAGCCCGTGAGAAGTCGCCCAATAGTTTGTTCTAGGTTGGGTCATGGATTTCAATATTTTCTATTCTAAGTAAGCCTTGCACTTTTTGAGGTTGAAATCACCTCCTTCTTATTTACCCCATCGGAGTTGATCTCAGTCTTTAGTTGCCAAAATTTGTCTTTTGTTGAGTTCCTCTATAATATCTTGAATCTCATAATCTCTTAGCTTTTCCTGGTAGAGGATGTTTATGTTCCATGTTCTCCACTTGTTGTTTGCTAGTTATGGAGCCCAAAAATGGTGGAATGATCTATATCCCTATCATTTCATGGCTTCCTGAAGACTTATCCATTCTGGTTTGTTTAATTTCAGTTGTTGTTGCTAAGAATCCTCCCAAAATAGGGTGGTATTTCCGTTTATTACTTCCCAAAAGTGGTGATTTTGAATTATTTCCCTATTGTTCCATGCCAGTTTCCATATGTCTGACCCCTAGATCGAGCTTATGAGCCTTACCAGGTATTTTTGTTGACAATTAGTGGAAAATATCACTTTCCATATTTTTTCCCATTGTGTTTCCCCTCTTGTTAACCATTTCCACCATAATTTGGCTCCATTTGCTCAGTTAATTATCTCAGGTTCTTGTAACCCAAGGCCTCCATCCTTCTTAGATTTATAGATTGTGTTCTATGCCACTAGCACCCATTTCCTTTTTTCCTCTGCCCCTCTCTACAGGAAGTTCATCTATATTTCCTTTATCTTTTGGAAAACTCCTTTAGGCGTAGGAAGAACATATAACATGTATCCTGTAATAGCCTATTGCATCGCCTTTACTAGCGCCAACCTACCTGACAAATTCAATGCTCTCACCGTCCATTTTATGAATTTGTCTTCCATATTGGATAGAACCTTTTCCTAGTTCAAATTTTTCTAGGCTTGTGTCATTAAGAGCACACCTAGATATATGGATTAGAGGGATTCCCTCTTAAAACCCAGGATAGCTAAAATATCTCTCTGGATAGAAATGTGAGTGTTGAAAAAGAAAATCATAGACTTTGACAGGTTTAGCTCCATACCTCACACCTTCATGAAGGTATCTAGAATGGTATTAAAATTACGAGCCTTCTTAACTGTAGGAACACCATGCAACATAGTGTCATCCACAAATTTTTGGTGAGTGGTCGTTTGAGTGTTGTCATGTAGCATCAACCCTGTCATATCCCCTTCTCAATTGGCCTCTCCTATTCCTCTTCTGAGCCCTTCCCTCATTAAGATAAACAAGAATGGATATAATGGGTCCACCCTGGATGGGAAGAATGGTTTTGATGGGGCTCCATTGAGAAGTGAAAAACTAGATGAGGAGACCATTGCCATGATCCAATTAATCCAATGCTCATAAAAGAAAAATGCTTGTAACACCGCTTCCATGTATTCCGAGCTTATCTTGTCATAAGCCTTAGATAAGTCTAACTACATTATCATACCATATTTTTTCTAGGTTTTCAAGGAGTGATCCACTTCATCTGTGGGGATTGTATTGTCCAAGATCTGTCTTCCTTCCACATAGCCCGATTGTTCCTCCAATATTAAATATGGAATAACTATATTCAACCGATTAGCAACTACCATGGATATGATTTTATAGACAACGTTGCATAGAGCTATAGGCTTGAAGTTTTCATGGGTTCTTGCCAATTCTTCCTTAGGGGTGAGGGCTATAAACTTTGAATTGAGAGCTTTAAGAATATTGCTGATCCTTGGGCGTCTGCCACCACCTCATATATATCCTTTTTGAAAATTTCCCATTAAGCTTTGAAGAAGTCTCTAGTGAATCCATCTAGTCCAAGGGATTTCTCATTCGCCATTTCATTAACTTCCAAAGTCACTTCCTCCATAATGAATGGTTTGTTTAGGTTTTTTTTGTGTTCCTCTGCGAGCACCTTTGGGATATACCTCACAATTCTTTGAATGTCTTTCCCCCTCTCCACCTAAGGCTCTTTAGTTATTTTTTAAAAGTGTTGGACCATGACCTTCTCAATGTCTTGGTGAGCCTCAAAGGTTTGTCTTCTTTCATCTCTTATTCTAAGGATTCTCTTGGAATTTCTATGCTCGATTGTTGATTGGTGAAATAATTTTACATTTTTCTCCCCCTCCTTGGGCCATAACACTCGATATTTTCGCCTCGAGAGGATTTCCTCTTGTTTGCATCTCTCCTCCCACTTATTTAATAATGTCATTTCCTCTTCTCTTCTTCACTTTGAGTACCCATAAGAGATCAATCATTTTTGTAATGTTTCCATTTTCTGTTAGGGTCCAACCCTAATCCCTTTATTTATGTAATAAGCCCAATGGTCCAATTCAAAGTCATAGTCAATTAGAGAGTCAATAAATATTGTATTAATAATTGTAATTGGTTGGCCCACATTAGAGAAAACAGACCATAGTTAGTTGTAAAGGGGCCATAGTTAGGGGAAATTATAGGGGCTAATATTCACAGGTGGGCTGACTTTCCATTATTTTTCCCAAAAAACGATTCACTAATTTCCATTTTTTCCTATAAATGATTCGCCATAATTGTATAATATATATTTTTTTTACCTTAGCAATCACAAAAAAAGTATATATAAATATTATAAAATCATTAGAAATATAAATATTTCTACAAAACTATCACCAAACATTTTACAATTTTCATATTACGGACTTGTAAGATTCTCTAAGATTTCTAAACTTTAAGATAAACTTCTATCCTTAAAATTTTCCCTAACCATAGTTAACAAGTAAAGTGGTTAAGCTGTGTTATGCATTGGACCACTAGTAGTTAGGGTTTTGGATGTCATATAGCTATAAATAGTCTTAGTTAGTAAGGGAAGGTCATCGAGTCTTATTATAATTGAGCTTTGCTTTGCTGGAGGTTGCCCCCTCGAAGAGGCAAGTCAACATCGAATCGGTTTTTGAATAATAAAATGCATTGCAGTTTTTCTTATTTCATGTGATAATTATGTGTTCTAGACTATATTTCTTTGTATTTATGGTATTATGGATTTCTCGCAGGTAAAGAGAATAACAAGTAGTCTAAGAGTACTTTCCAGGGAAAGTTGTACTTCAAATTTTCATAAAATTTATTTTAGGCTACAGACGTGTCCCCTTGTATTTAAACCACAGGATATGTCATTGAGTGCATAAAAATGCAGATTTGGGGAGGCATGCACATATGAACTACAAGAGGTGGTCACCCTTGTTGGACTCCCTTGTAACCCCTGTGGGTACCCCTTAGAGTAGTAGCACATTAGAAAAAACCATGCATAGACTACCCCCTAGGAAGCCCCCTAGGTTTGCCTGGAATGTAACCTTAGATAAGCCATTGGTCGTCTTGCTACTACAATACATTGAGAACAACACTGGGAAGATTACTCGAATGTACAATAGGGTACTCTGGTAGTACGACTAAGGGTATGGTTGATGCTCCTTAGTTAGCACACTAAAATATTTGGTCAAGTACTATTGTTGGACCCATGTGTATATTGTGATCTGTAGAACCTAACACTCCTTTATGACCATAATTCCCTTTGCTATCTGAAGATCACCCTCTACCTTATCTTCCAGATCATATCTAGAATTTGGGATTTTGTCACCAACGTAGAAATTTGATTTAGCAGTTGGAGTTTTCACAGTGTAGATTAGATTGTTTTTGTATTGAGGTTTTTGGCCACCATAGTCCAGATCAGATTGTTGTAGCACATTCGGTAGGACCAAGACCTTGGGGTTTCTATTACTACAATCGAGGCCTAATTTTTGCAGGACATTGGGTCGCATCAATCTTTCTGGAATTCAGCCACTGCAGTATTGAGACCATCCTAAGATGCTTGCAAGAGACTTACCCCATAAGCTTCAGGATGATTAATTGGTCATAGTGGTACCACACTTGTAAGTGCCCAATTTTCTAGCGGTCCCTAGTTTCTTTCCGATGTAATTTCAAGTGACTCACACCATTAGACTCCCGAGCTCACCCTCTTTCCAAGAATACTACTCTTAAGTAATTGACCGAGGTGGTGAATGCTAGGTACCATATCAAGTTATGGCTTATGAGAGGGTCAAACACCTTCAAAAAAGGTTCGAAGAATTCCAGGACAATATGGACAATATTACCAAACATCTCTCATGACTAACAAACCTTATAATTAAGTCTCATTGGGAGGATCCTCGTGTTAATGCACACATATAAGGATAATATTTCTATCACATTCACTTCCATGGAAATCACCATAATTTCAAACACCAGACACCCAAATTGGACATGTACAAATTTGATGGTTTTAACCCAGCAATATGGCTAGCACAAATGGAACAATATTTGTCCCTTAATAATATTTGCAAAGGTGAAACTAAAATAGATGTGGGAGCCTTTTTCTTGGACCAAGAGAGATGGAAATGATGGCAGTGGCATAAGAAATATTATCTAGGGAGAGAAACTTGGAACATGTTCTCAAAAGCCATATGTGATCACTTGGACTGGGAATCTAAGTTTTTGGGCCATCTCACTAAGGTCTAGAAAATAGGTACAGTGGAGGACTACATTGTAGCCTTTGAGAAAATTTCCATTAGAAGTAAAGGTCTAGGAGATTACGTCTACTTGGAGTGTTTCATCAGTAGTCTAAAAAATCCATCCAAGCCCATGTCCAAATGCACCACCTAGCTACTTGGGTGGATGCATGTAGCAAGGCCTTAGATGTGGAAATCACACTAAATGCTTAGTCCAATCATCTAAATTTTGTCACATTGTCTCACCTAGGCTTAGGGCCCCACCCAAACACTTAAGGTTCCAAAGGTGTCACCAGTAGAAATAGACAAAAGAAGAAACTAAGGATTGTGCTACTACTTTGATGAAAAGTACTCTCCTAGACATAAATTAAAGGAACCAAAATTCTTCAAATTGATGCTATTGATAATAGCTCAACAGAGGAAGCTCCATCCCTTGAGGGCCCAATGAAGAAGTCAAGGAAACCCATAATGAAAATTATCTCATAGCTACGCTATATTATTTGATTATCTCATTGCATTCCTTGTTTGGCATTTCTTCACCTTAGACTCTCAAAACCTAAGGCTTTGTTAAACATCAACCAATAGTTCTATTGATTGATAGTGGCATCACTCATAACTTTATCCATAAGAGAGTCACAAAAGTTGTTCATTTCTTTTTATATCGGAAGCCCCCTAGGCTCACCTGAAACCTAACCTTAGATAAGCCATCAGTTGTCTTTCTACTACATTACACTGATAACAACACTCGGGGAGATTACGCACATGAGCAATAGCGTAGTCTGGTAGTACGACTAAGGGTATGGTCGATGCTCCTTAGTTAAAAACCTGAAATATTGGGCTGAGACCCATTCGTATATTCCGATCTGTAGCACCTAACTCTCCTTTGTGACCATAGTTCCCTTTGCTATCTGAAGATCACCCTCTAACTTATCTTCCAAATCATATCTAGAAGTTGGGGTTCTACCACCACTGTAAAACTCAGATTTAGCATTTGGGGCTTTTACAGTGCAAATCAGATTGTTTATGTATTGAGGGTTTTGGCTGCAATATTCTATATCAGATTGTCATAGCACATTCAGAAGGAAAAAGAACTTAGGGTTTATTGTTACTACAATCCAACCCTGATTTTCACAAGGCATTGGGAAATATCAATATTTCTGGAATTTGACCATTGGAGTATTAAGACCATCCTGGGACGCTTGCAAGAGACTTAGCCCATAAGCTTCAGGACAACGAGTTGGTTGTAGTGGTAACATTCAATTGTAAGCCCCCAATTTTCCGGCGATCCCAATTTTTTTCAGACATGACTTCAAGTGACCCATGTCTTTAGACTCCCAAGCTCACCCTCCTTCTAAGAAGACTACTCTTAATTAATTGATTGGGTTGGTGAATTCTAGGTACCATATATCAATTTATGGCTTCTGAGAGGGTCAAACACCTTGAAACTTAACATTTGAAGAATTCTAGGAAAATATGGACAATATTACCAAACAACTCTCATGACTAAGAAACGTTATAACAAAGTGTCATTGATTGGATCCTAGTTCTGATGTACACATATAAGTAGAATCAATCCATCACATTCACTTCCATGGAAATCACCACCATTCCAACCATCAGACACCCAAGCTGGACATGTACAAATTTGATGGCTCTAACCCTTCAGTATCGCTAGCACAAATGGAACAATATTTCTCCCTTAACGATATCTGTGAAGATGAAACTAAAATACATATGGGAGCCCTCTACTTGGACCAAGAGATATGGAAATGATGGCATTGGAATAAGAAATGTTATCCAGGGAGAGAAAATTGGAACATGTTCTCAAAATCCATATGTGATTGCTTTAATCTGGAATCTAATTTTTTGGGTCGTCTCACTAAGGTCTATCAAATAGGTATAGTAAAGGACTGCATTGCAGCCTTTGAGAAAATTTCCATCAGAAATGACAGTTTAGGAGATGACTTCTACTTGGAGTGTTTCACCAATGGCCTAAAAGAAGCCATCCAAGCCCATTTCCAGATGCACCACCCAGCTATTTGGTTGGACACATGCAATAAGGCTTTGGATTTGGAAATCACCTTAAATGCCTAGTCCAATCGTCCAAATTTCACTGCCAAGGCACATCCCACCTAGGCTTAGGGCCCCACCCAAATAGTTAAGGTTCAAAAGATGTCACCGCTAGAAATCGTTGAAAGAAGAAAACTATTGTGATGACAAGTACTCCACTAGACATAAACTGAAGGAACCAAAATTCTTTCAAATTGATGCTACTTATAACAACTTAACAGAGGAAGCTCCATCCCTTGAGGTGCCTGGGACGAATTTAGGGAAACCCAAACTGACAATGATCTCAAAGCTACACTAGATGAGTTGTTTATTTCAATACATTCCTTGGCTGTCATTTCTTCACCTCAAACTCTCAAAATCCAAGGCTTTATTAAACATCGGCCAATAGTTTTATTGATTGATAGTTGCAAGACTCATAACTTTATCCATAAGAGAGTCACAAAATTTTTTCATTGTTTTGGGTGGGCAGTATCCAATTTCCAAGTCCTTATCACTGATGGGGGGACCATGAAATGTGAAATCCGTTGTGAAAATATTAAGCTTCAGATGGGAGACTACCACATAAATACCCACATGTTTACTATTGAAATGGGTGGTTACGACATAGTCCTCGGTGCTAAATATCTTCATAAACGGGGCCCTCTCACAATGGATATCCAGGAGTTATATATGAGCTTTAAACAAAACGACCAAATTCATACATTAAGGGGACTCCAGGCAGGTGCTCCTACTATAATCTGCTCGTATAAAATGGAGAAGCTTTTAAAAAAGGGTCATCATGGAGCAATCGCCCAATTTAATACAATCCAGGCCATTGAATCCACTACTCCTCATATTCATCATGAGATGTAACAAGTATTAGAACGCCAATACTGGGTCTTTGACAAACCTAAAGAGCTTCCAACCTCTAGGGGTGAACATGATCATAACATCCCTTTTTTCTCGGGGGCCCAACTGCCTAATGTCTACCCATATCAATTTCCTTTTGCCCAAAGGAATGAAATTGAAAAAATCATCAAGGAACTCCTTGAAGCCAATACTATTTGTCCCAACATCAGTCCTTATTCATCTCCAGTGGTCATGGTTCTAAGGAAAGATGGAGAATGACGCATGTGTCTAGAATTTCAGGCCATCAACAAGCTCACTATCAAGGACAAATTTCTTATTCTGATTGTTGATGATCTACTTGATGAACTGCATAGTGCTCCATTGTTTATCAGGCTAGACCTTCACTTAGGCTATCACCAAATACACATGAAGGAAATATACATTCCCAAGACTGCCTTCCGAACTCATGAAAGCCATTATGAATTCTTGGTCATTCCATTTGGTCTCTATAATGCTCCATCTACTTTTCAAAGCATCATGAAAAACCTACGAAAACCATATCTCCAAAAATTTGTCCTGGTCTTCCTTGATGACATTCTCATCTACAACATAACTCAGGACAAGCATCTTCAACATGTATACCAGATATTGCAACTACTCTTAGATCAAAAATTATTTGTCAAATTATCCAAGTGCTCTTTTCGCTTGGAGGAAGTTGAGTATTTGGGACACATTGTGGGTCATGAAGGAGTGAGGGTTGACCCAAAAAATATTCAAGCAACACAAGATTGGCCCCAACCAAAAACCTTGAAGAGTTTGAGGGTATTCTTGGGTCTCACTAGCTATTATCAAAAAATTATCTAGAATTATGGTCGGATTTCTAGACCTCTCACTAATATTCTTAATAAAAACTCATTTCTCTAGAATGATGCAGCTTAGCACACCTTCTTGGCTCTCAAATAGGCCATGTGTTCCACTCCCTTATTGTCCCTACCAGACTTCACCAAATATTTTGTGAATGAATGTGATGCTTCTAGTACTGGTATTCGCATTGTATTAATGCATGAAGGTAGACCAATGGCTTTCAACAACCAACAACTCAGTGGCAAACATATGGGTCAATATACTTATCAGAAAGAAATGATGGCCATCTTACGTGAAGTAGACACCTAGAAGCCATACTTCTTGGGGTGATGTTTTGAAGTCCACATGGACTGTTAAAGCCTAAAATATTTTTTGTAGCAACATCTATCATCACCAAAAAAAAAAAAATGTCTTACCAAAATGTTGGGATATGATTATGACATAATTTACAAGAAAGGGTGTGATAATGTAATTGTTGATGCTTTATCGCTCTAATTTGAGGATGAGAGCACCCTACTATCAATCTCTCTACCCATAACAAATTGGATTGAAGAGGCCTGCAAGGGATGGTTCTCACACCCTCTCTTTCCCAAATCATGAATAACTTAAGAGAAGATCCTAATTTCTCATCCAACTACTCTTGGAAGGATAAGATTCCTCGCTACAAATATTGAGTAGTTATATCACTGGCATCCACCCTCAAAACCCACATCTTGGATGAGCTACACTCATCTCCAATTGCAGGACATTTAGGATTTCAAAAGACTTATGCTCACACATGTCATTCTTACCTTTTGTAGCTAAATGTGATGTGTGCCAACTTAACAAAGGGGAAACAATCAAGTTACCAGGAACCTTACAACCATTGCCACTCCCTGCCTCTATCTCGATAGATGTTTCCATGGATTTCATTACTAGTCTCCCAAAGTCAGGAAACAAATCAGTCATCATGGTGGTTGTGGATAGACTTTCTAAATATTCTCATTTTTGTGCTCTACCACACTCATTTACGCCCACTTTGGTGGCTCAAGTTTTCTTGGACCATAGCTTCAAACTTCATGGCATGCCAACTTCCATTGTATCTGATCATGACCCTATTTTCACCAACAAATTTTGGCAAGAACATTTCAAACTACAAGGCACGCAAATCCAACTAAGTACTGCCTATCATCCCCAAACCGACATTCAAACAGAAGCAGTCAACAAATGTTTGGAGACATATATGAGGTGCTTCACTTCATAAAAGAAGCATCAATGGGTATAGTGGCTACCTTTAGCTAAATGGGGTTATAATACTAACTATCATGAAGCCACCCATATTACTCCATATGAGGTAGTGTATGGACAACTCCAACCTTCGCCTATTTCTTATATCCTTGGATGTTCTAAAGTATAGGAAGTTGATCAAATTTACAGAACTGTGCCACCATGACAGCTCATCTCAAAGATAATCTACACCAATCTCAGAACCAAATGAAGCAACATGCATACCAATATCGTTTCGAGTACGCATTTCAAGAAGGGCATAAGGTATTCCCGTGACTCTAACCATATAAGAAAACATCTCTCAAAGAAAAGGGTTTTAGAAACTAGCACCAAAATTCTATGGTTCTTACCAGATACTTCAGCACATAGGATTAGTCACCTACAAACTAGCCTTGCCATCTACTTCAAAATTCCATTAGGTCTTCCATGTATCATGCCTCAAGAAAGTGGTAGGGAACAATTGTAGAGTTCAAACAAGTCAACCCCAATTGGATGAGGAAGGATCACTTTGGCTTTGACTAGAAAAAGCCCTCCATACTCGTGAAATACATCTCCATAGTCGCATGATCAAGGAAGTCCTCATCAAATAGAAAGAAATGTCTCCAAAAGATGCGACATGGGAACCAACCTCTATTCTTCAGCAGTTTTTGCATCATCAGCTTTGAAGACAAGGCTACTTTTGATGGGGGAGGGAATGTTAGGGTCCAACCCTAACCCCTTTATTTGTGTAATAAGCTCAATGGGCCGAGTTAGAGTCATAGTTAGTTAGAGAGTCAATAAATATTGTATTAATAATTATAATTGGTTGACCCACATTAGATACAAGGGACTTGTTGATGGTGCTAGACCCACCAACATGTCAGGGGATCTCCCTGATAATAAGTCCCAACTAGACCTCAGACTGAATGGAGTAGGAGTCCTAGTAGCGGGTAGTAAATTTATGCCTTGACTACGATAGCACACAGAGGTAAGCATTATATCTTTGTCAGAAGAAAGTGTGTGACCTTGCAACAATTCAAGGGAGATGCATGGGGAGGTTCTAACACACAAAAGGGAAAATGAAGTGTTCCCATTATAAGACTGTAATAGTGTGCAACCTAAAAGGTGTTAGTGTCAGTATATTCATACTTCCATCAGGGATCAAATCTTCTAAGTGCATTTTTTCACGATGCTAGGCATACAAAAAGAGTGCTACACCCCTGTACAAGGTGTTGCACATAGGGCTAGGAAACACCAAGACTACACTAACAACCATATAAATTGCTCGTTTGCTACCTATAGCCTCTAATCAAGTAAGTACACTCCTTGAACCATTCTCCCATCACTCATTTCATGATTTTGAAATTTGTTTCTTATTTAAATTTTCAAGCCCTAGGTTGTCTAAAAACCCTCCCTGCTTTCCATATCCCTTATTCCCACATTCTGTTGTTAATTCCCTCTACCTATCCCCTATACCTTAATCCCCCAAACAAAATACCTGCACCTATCCCGTATAGCCTAATCCCCAAAAAAAAAATCCTTAAACCCCTATTTACTAAACAATCCCTACCAAAAAATACCCTCCTTCTCACTCTCACATCATACATATCTCATCCTACATCGCACACACTTCTATCCCCTTCCCCTATCCCTATTCACCATAACTCACTTCTTGATTACCTTCTCTAGGGTTTCAAAGTTTCAAATTCAAAAGTTGTGGATAAAGAGGATTGATATTATGAGGAGGAGGAAAACAGTGGTAGTGAAATCATGGGAGATGAACCTATTGACAACTTGACACAACTCATAACACAACTCAACATGACACTATTGACATGTACTAGCTGACTGTGGTATGCATGTCAAGCTACTATGTTGTCAAGTGATGGATGTGTCCTTCAATGTACTTTGTCTTCATCACTGCATAGCTTGGTGTTGCAAGGTCTTCAATGGTCTTGGTCTTTGCAAGATGGTTCGATGCATGTGTTTCTTTCACTTGTTGTTTGATATTCTTTGCATGTATGTTCAACTACAAGCAATTCTTGTAGCATGCACTCCTTCTTCGTTCCATTCGTCATTGTGCCATGATCCATCAATGTACCTATTCCTGAAATTCACTCATAACCAGATGAAATCAAATCCAAAACCTCTTAATCTAACATGATACATTGTTCTTGTGTTTCGAGTTAAGGTGACCGGGTGGGAGGATAAGACACTGAAATTACACAGAGCATAGCTCAGGCCAAGGTTAGAGGCCCTGGATGACTGTCGAGAAAAAACTACACAAATGTCACTAGGAGGAAAATTTGTGCAATCTGAGATAGTAGTGACAGTTGCAAGGTGGAACCCAGTTCTACAAAACTATGCAATTCCCAAGAGGAATACAAGGTAGGGTGTCTGGGAGAATTTCTAGATAGTTTTTTTCATTTTTCAAGGTGACGACTAGGCAGGTCACTGAGGGTCCAATTGAGAATTCGTGTAGATTCTCCGAGAGAGACAGAGTTGAGCAACAATGGAAATTGCCAAGAAATTTTGTGCAATTTTCTAGAGTAGGGCATGTCAGACTACGGGGATATTCTAGTCATAATCACACAATTTTGGGAGATAGTGCAGGATAGGAAGTTACTACACAGTTTTTGGAAATAGTGCAGAGAGGGGCAGCAACAAGTGTATCATCCACATCTTTGTAATTTTCAAGGACAACGGGGAAACCCAACAGGGGGCTGTTAGTTATATCTGCGCAATTATTAGAGGAATAACATGACAAGCCAACAACGGACCTTCCAGTAAAATCTACGCAATTCCTTGGAACAGTGCAGTGATAGACAGAAGGGGCCCAACTTGCATGACTGTGTCATTTCTGCAGACAGTGCAGGGTAGACAGCTGGGCAATTTTTGTGTGGTTTTGGGGAGAAGTGTAGCCTCGGGTCACAACTCAATTTTGATTTTCTGAAGAAGAGAGGGAGGCTTGATGAGTGATTTTGTGGGAAGTGCGAATTGGATCGGACTTTAGGACAACTTCTATGCAGTTCTAGGAGGTAGTCAGCTGGCTCACTTCCAAGATTATATAGTGTAGGCTCCCTTGGAGGATACCCTCAAGCTCTACGCAATTTTAGGAAACAAAGCAAGGTGACTGAGAGCTGAGATTGTGTGGTGCAACTTAGTTGGGGTCTGGTTGAAGGAGAGTTGTCTGGTTTATAGATGTTTTAGGAAAAATGACTCAGTGTGGGAGCAATTAAACTTGTTCATACATGACATTGTGATCACACGCTTAGCATGACTTGACAAAAAGACACCTCAAATCAACGAGACAAACATGTGCTCAGTGGGACTACCTAAAGGCTAAGAGTGACAAGTGTGACACCTGAGATAGATCTTTGAATGATTGTGACTCCACTTGTGTGACAATCCTTAGAGTGTGTGAGTACAACCGATGTTCACATGGTGAAAAAAATCATGCACACAAAGACAAACCTTCAAAATCACCAAAACATCAACATGCCAAAGAGTATAGTTGGTCCAACAAGAGAAAGGGAGAGAGACATGTAAAGGAAACATGCAAAATGACTTTTAGTGTTGGAAAACATGCATGTCATTGAATACAAAGTGATATGACGATGATCAATAGTACTTCAAGCTACACTAAGATATGTACTTTACTTACCATACTTAGCCTCGAAATGGTTATGCATCGAATAGAGTTTACATGCAGTCCTGATCTCCTATCATAACTCGATTCCTTCATCTTTCTCCTAAACACCTTGAGATTCCTCTTACATGTTATCTTTCCTTGTGGTCACTGAGAGATAGATCTATGCAATGTCAGTGCATAGTGACTACTGCCAAGATGATCTGTGTAGTTTTCCAGAGTAAGACGGGGTTTCCTACTCTGCACAATTTCTAGGAGAAGGGCTGCTGGTATGCTCTGTTTAGTTTTCCAAAGAAATGTTGGATTCCTACTCTATGCAATTTTTGAGTGTAAGGAAGATTGGACAGTTAGGACAACACTTTACAATTTTGAGCTGCAAGACACTGTTGCAGAATGGGGTCCTAGGAGGACACCTGTCGGCAGTTTCTAAGTGTAGTGCACCCTGGACAGCTGAGGGGGAATACTGCACATTTTCTAATTGCAAGGCACTGTGATGGGTCCTAAGAGGGAACATTTTTGTAGTTTTAGGTTGAAATACATACATGGCAGCTGAGGGACAACACTGCGCAGTTTCTGAAGATAGTAGGTTCCGGCTAGGGAAGGACACTAGGGGAAACCATTGTGTAGTTTTTGATGTGAAAGGAGGTTGGGGTCCCTATGCATTGCATAGTTCCAGTAGGAGAGGGAAAACTCTTGAGCATTGCAGAAGCAAAGTGTGCAGTTCCAAAAATCTAGATGAGGCTAGGTTGCTCGAGAAACTAGTTATGAGTGAGATCAATGAAACCAGTGTAAACAATGATAGGAATTGACTATGGCCAGACACGAACACTTAGTGATACAACAGAGGCCATCCATAACATATAAAACATACTTTTCTTGATGAAACGACCTTCGTGTCAAGAGTGCATGAAGTGAGTGTGAAACATGTCTATGTGATCAGAAGAACCCATATGCACAAACATTTCTCCTCGAAGTGGAAAAAAAATCCCTCTGCGTGAAAAACAGTAATCTCGATGCCCAAAGGTGACACATATTGTATAAAGATGAGAATGTTAACAACTCTTGTGATCAAGGAAGGGGGCTTGAGATCATCAATTTACTAATAAGTGACCAAGAATAATCGATCACATGATCCAAGGTAGGCTCCGAAATTTGCATGCATGCCAAAAATTTGGAGGGTGGTTATAGCTGCTACAATAGGACCATAGTTAGTTGTAAACGAGCCATATTTAATAAATAAAGTGGTTAACTCGTGTTATGCAAGGGAACACTAATATTTAGGGTTTTGGATGTCATTTAGCTATAAATGGTCTTAGTTAGTAGAAGAAAGATCATCAAGTCTTATTGTAATTGAGCTCTACTCTAAAGGTTTCCCCCTCGAAGAGGCAAGTGAACATTGAATTTGTTTTGGAATAATAAAATAATTTGCAATTTTCCTCATTTCATGTGATAATTTTGTTTTTTGGAATATAATTCTTCGTATTTCTGGTATTCTAGATTTCTCACATGTCAAGAGTATAACATTTTTTCTTCCAGTTCCTTTTTCTCTTGAAATATGTTTCCAAATTCTACCTCGTTCCACTACTTTAGTTTCATCTTTATGTGTTTTGACCTGGCTTGTAGGGTGTACATCTTCAAGCCTTTTTCTGGGATATTTTCCTTGCACCATAATTTTATATTCTCCCTGAAGTTAGGTTTCTCTAACTAGAATGTCTCATATCGAAAGGGCCTATTTTTTAGAGTTCCTGCTAATTGCATCATTAATAGCACTTGGCAATGGTCGAATCCCCCACAACGAAGGATATTTTCTGCCACATCCCCTCTCATCAGTAAATATCCTGATAGTAAAAACCTATCAAGCATGGATGCCACTTGATGCTACCCTTTTCACTTATTACTCCATGTAAAGCATCCATTCGTAGTTTCAATATCAATAAGTTTGGTCTCCTCAATGAATCCCTTAAGCGATTCTAAATCTTTGTCTATCCTTATTTGGCCACCTTTTTTATCTGAAAGAGAAGTTATCATATTGAATTCTCCCCCCACCACAGAGGGGAGGTGACATCTCCCACTTTTTATCCTTCTTAGATCTTGCAACAACTTGATATTCTCCTCCAGCCTTTGAGGCTCATACACATTAGTGAAAACCATTGTGCCAAGGGTTCATATAACCTGCATATCTACAAATAGGTAATATATACTGGCTTTAGAGTCTAGATGAAGCAAGGATTCGGGGTTCCAATAGATTTCCAGACCACTAGCTGAGCCCCATGCTTCGACTTCCATTCATTCATACTTTCTTCCTAGTTTCCCACTTAACTCATTTATTTTCCCTATTGATCATTTCGATTCTTGAATAAAAAATATATCATGTTGTTCCATCTGAATCCTTTTTTTTAACAATCTTTCTTTCCTAAGGCTACTAATACCTCTGATATTCCAAGATAAAACTTTCATGACTTAGATAAGGTTTGAGGAGGGTGAACCTAGAGCTCTCATATTACCTGAATTTATTAACATAACTTTGAGCTTTTTCAAGGCAAGACTATTCAACTTTATCCCTCTTTTCCGTTGGCTCTGCCTTGGTGATAGCAACTTATGAGATTTCATTGCTTTCACACCTAGATCACACCCCTTCAGAGATCTACCCACTTTTGTTGAATGTGGTCTTTTCTTCCCTCATAATTTCAAATCTTCTCTCATTAAATATAAGTATTGTATCTTGCTCATTTGATCCGCATTGATTTATTTTATTCCTTGTTTCTCCGCTTATTCTGTTAAATCTCGAAGGCCGATTCCTTCCATTTTAATTAGTTCCTATGATTCCATATCTTCTATTCCTACTTCGCTTGGGGTCATTTCTACGTCTCCCTCAAAATAATTTGATAGATATGGGATATCTCCTTGTTTCTCATGTTCCCCAATCTACTGCCCCATTTCTTCCTCTTTATTTTTTTCTTTGTCACCAATTTCTTTTTCTTCCCACCCTTATTCTTCTGGGTTTTCCTCGACTAAAATTTCAAAGCTATTTCTTTGAGATTTTTCCCCTGGTTTCACTATTGTTGTCTTTTATTAACTCTTTCTCTTGGATTGGGTCTTACAAAGCTCTCTGTATCCTTTCAATCTGTCTCTTTTTATGTTCTTCTGCATTTATTAAGGGGAACTCCCTTATCAGGTGGCCATGTTCATGGAATCTCTGACATATGAAAGGAATTTGTTAATAGTCCATTGGTTGTAACGAAAATTCATTGTGGAACTCTAGCTTGACTACTTGAGGAAGGGATCTAGAGACATCCATTTCTACAAAAATATTTTCATATGTTGCATACATGTCTTGTAACATTGCTTCTAAAATTTCAATGAATTTACCGAAAGAATCACCTATTAAATTTAAAGTTTTAGGTAGCCAATAATCCCAAGGAAGAGAATAAAAGTTGACCAAAACTAGGAGACATGTGAAGGTTTCCTTTTCCGGGGTCAAGTTCTCCATCCATGTCTATATGTGTAAACCTGCTAAGGCAAAGAAATACGGGTCACCATAAAAAATTTAGTCTCTGCCTTCCATATTAGGAAATACCACTCCGAAAAAACCTTTTGATCCTATATGTAGCTCTATTTCTCCCCTCGGTTCTAGTGATGTTTGATCCAGTCGCACAATTCTTTCTCTATGGGCCATAGCCCCATGAATTTGCATATGAAAACATATGACCTCATTCGTTCCCTCAAGGCTTGCATCTCGGGATCGATGATTAATTCCATTAGGATTAGCACCATTTTTGGCTTACACGGTCCTGTAGATCCCTTTGACTTCTATTGTTGTTGTTGGTGTGTTACATTTACTTTTGGGCCCCTGTCTTCATTCAATTTTAGTCCTTTCCCACATACCTCTGTTGAGCCTTGGACCTTCTCTAAAATACCATCTACACGATCATGTGCTCCAAATCCCATCCGAATTCCTTCCCCTTTGTCCATGACTACATTTCTATAGGAGGGAGCCCCGCTCCCTCCCCCTATAAAGACCATTTAAATCAAACCCTAATTGTTGCTACTCATAAAATCTCAAGAATTTTGCTACTAATCACCTTGTAATATATTCTAAACAAATTACCATATTAAATTCCTTCATTTATATATAATCATATAATATAATATTAATATCACTATATTATAGTCATATAAATATAATATATATAGATATTATATATATATATATTATAATATTTTTTAACATAAACAATAATATTATATTAATTTAAATATTTATGTTACATTTATTTTAATTAGTTAAATTAATCAATGAAAGCATCCCATATTAGACGTTATCAGCAAAAAAATCCATTAATGGCATAATTGAACGCTATGCAACAATTATTTGTCATTTGTCAGAAATTGGACAATACATTTTCATATTAGATATAGCATCAGATATTCGATGACAAGAGGTGTTATAGGAAAATGTGGGATAACTAGTGTAATAGGACAATATATCAATTATTTATCTGTTAAATAAATTGCATTGAATATTCGACAAACGTTGGGATTCTAGAAAAAAATGCATTTAACTTTCGACACTTTTTCTGATTTTATCAATTCCGTCGGATTCCATCGACGGAATTTCCACCCAAATGTAATAGTGACAACACTATAAAAGTCTCTTTATGGCATAAAAAATGTGTGCATATCAACTTAATTCACTAAATTAGAGGGTTGATAGAGTTTGAAATATTTAGCTTGTGTGAAATAAAAATTATTTACATAGAGTTAGCACCCAATTAACCTTTTGTTGATGACATAAATAAGGGAAAACAACAGTTCTCATTTTTTGTTAAGATCACATCAATTTTGATAAAATAATTCTTGATTACTTCACATTATTGCCAATGAAAATAGTCAATACCTTTGTTTTGTTTCATATAAGTTAACCCATGGTGTAACTAGTCTTTTATTAGCTAGTATGGGCGAGCCTGCTCACTTATAGAAGTAAGATCATTTTTTTATGTGAGTGCTACCTATTTTCATGGAAAGAGGCGTGAATATATTTTTATTAATGGTGTAAATTCCTTCAACCTTGAGACTATAATCTACCCTTCATCTAAAACATATTGATAAAGTAGATTTATAACATGTAGTGAACTCAACACTAACAAAGCAAGTAAATATAAGCCTTAATCCCAAATATAAATATGGGAATAGTACCCATTCAAGTAAAAAGATTAAAGAAAATTTGGATGCTACCTTTTGATGTACAACGTAAAAGAAAAGCATAATGAACTCCTCCTCTATGCAACTTCAGAATATATTGGACAGTGAAGCCACGGCTTCAAGTTGTCTCTCAAGACATTCATGGTGGTAAGGAAGATATTTCCTTGGTGAATTTTCCTATAAAAGAGGTGTCCTTGGCAGTCTACTCATGAATCTCACTATCCATGAATTTTTATAAGTTTTTTGTTTGTTATTGTATTGTTCCTAGTGATACTTTATTTTTCCAGGGAAATTTTAATGTCTTCCACTTTAAGGAGAAAGGTTTAACAATGGTTTAACAAGTCGATTTCTATAAGGATTGTCCCTCGGCCATGGGGGGTGAAGAAGCCCTAACCTATGATCTGGATATATCAAAATATCAGGAAATTTGGGCCCAACTTTCTCTACTAGGTCATGTGACTCTTGGTGGTTTTTTTTACAATGTTGCAGGCCTCAAAATGGTTCCGGAAGTTCAAGACCCACAAAATTGCCAAAAATAGTAGATTGTGCTACAATTAAGGAAACTAAAAAACTAAAAGAAACAACGATGGGGGTCCAAGTGGAATAAGCTTGTGGCCACCAATATCCACCTGGAGCAGTCCTCCCCCCTTAGGAAGCAATGGTCCCCATTGCATTGAGTGCCTCAATGAGATGGGGAAACTTCTGCTGAACTTGGTCACTGGTGAGCCAGTTGTCTTGGTGCAGGGGTTGGCTAGATTTCAAAGTTTAATACAGTTGGATCTTCTATTGGAAAGTAATATTGATCTATTTTTCCATGATCTAATCATTTATGGCTTATTCTAGTCTAGGTTTAACTCTATTAGTGTGAGTTGTTTTTCAATGTCAAATGTGTTTAATAATGGTGGAAAGTATGGTTGAAGGTGGTCCACATTGAACACTAGGTGCAAGCCAATGAATGGTGGAATGTTAAGCTTGAAAGCATTGTCCCCTACAACATTGGTGATGGTATATGACCCATATTGAAGTGGTTGAAGATTATGGTGGGTCATAGCGAGGCGCTCCTTCTGCAAATGTAACCAAACTTTGTCGCCCACTTGGAACTTGTGTGGCACTCGATGTTGATCATATCGCTGCTTGTACTTTGCATTGGCTTTGTCTAATATGTCATGGACCTACTAGCGGATGTGCTCAATGAAGCTGTTCGCCTTGTCAACTTCGAACTAGACATGGGTCTAAGTTGTCGAGTAGCTCCAAATGGTCAATGGGACATAGTGGTTGGAATCCCTACCAGAGCTGAAAGGGGTTTTAGCCAATTGAGCTATGGATAACTCTGTTGTATTTATGGTAGAAATAGGGAAGGATTTCGTCCCATGTTTGTGGATGCTTCAAGTTGTACATGTGCAAAATAGGTACAATCATGCTATTGACGACCTTTATTGAAATGAGGTTCTTTAGCTCTCGTTGTCCATAATGAACTACAGCGAAGAACCCTTCACCCACATCTGGGAGTGGAATATGTGCTCCCCCTCCTATGTATCTTCGGGCTCATTCTTCTAAATCTTGGTGGTGGCAATGGTGGCATTGGGCTCCTCATTAATAATCTGCTTCCGTTTGTCATTCCCCTTATTGGGTTGTGACTTAGAGCTAGCACATGCATCTCATTCGAAACCCTTTAGCTCATCCACCAGTGATTGTTTGGCCCGACACTCACTTGTGTTGTGACTGGGGCTCTTATGGAACTCACACTATTTACACGTGTTGTTATTTTTCTTCATGGCATTGTTATTTTCTTGTGGCTTCGACATGTTGTCCTGGGTCACCCCGCCTTATCTTTGTCCTTTGTTCTGCAGCTTCGACGAGTTGTCCTAGGTCACCAATATGTCTAGGAATTCCATCTTGTTGTGGATGTACTTGTGTATACAATCGCGTAACTTGAGTGTCAGGTTCTGCTCAAAATTCTTGATACCCAACTTCGTGAAAAGAGTATGAAAAATATTTGTGAACTCTGGCACAACATGGTCCCTTCCCTACCACAGTGTGGTCCACTTATGTATTTATATTCATAACTCCTGACAAGGTAATACTACTTCTTGATGGCATCTCAGAAATCATTCCAAGTTGGTGCGACTGAGAATAGTGAGGGTTCACACTCGTCCCTCTTCCCAGAGTAGGTTTCCCACTAGTCCTTGATGTGGGGGGTGACTTTGAGGAGTGAAAAATTATTTTTTCCTAGTTGGAAAAGTCATGAAATGAGAAATACCCTTCTAGCATATTTAACCATTTATCTATGACATATGCATCTAACTAACCTTCAAATATGGGGATGTCAAAGTTAACTTGTATCTTAAAGGGAATGGTTCTCCTAGAGTGGCTGTTGGAAGAAGATGTGTCACATGTGGCTAATCATCGAAGGATCTAGGAAAAGTTGTCCATTATCACGTTCCTCTGTCGCTCGAGGGATTCTTCGAGAAATATTTTTGAAGGGTCTCATGCTCCCTCCTATTTCTTTTATTCCACCATGGGAGGTCATAGGGGTTTGCGAGGCTAGTCTTGCAAGGGTTCAACCAGTTCAAGCCCTAACTCCTTATACCCCGACCTCGTTGGGGACATGCATAGAAAAACAGAGAAAGAGCAGATTGCTCTGATACCATTGATACGAAATTAAACAGGAACACAACAAAATATAGATATAACCACAAATACAGAGATGCAATAAGAATAACACTTTGTTTCATTAATATCAAAGAATTGAACTATTCTTACAAACAAAATGGAAATAAACTAGCTTGGGCGATGGTAGCTTATCTCTGAGAAGAGATGTGACAGCTACCTGCCTTTGAACTGTGTTTTAATGAGGCTTGAAAGACTATTTATTATTGAGAAACAATGGAAAATGCTTAACATCCAAAAACCTAACCCTAGGAGATGAATTTCCAAAACTATGGGCCACATTTGGGTAAATTGGTACATCAACCTCTCGGGGTTGTAACTTTGGCATAAGATCTCGTTTGATGTGCACAATACCTGATTAGAGGATCTATGTGAGGACTACATATTTCGGCTACAAAGATGAATTAAAAACCCATGTTTTCCCATTTTACGAAAAAACATCGTTTAGGGCCTCAAAACGGCTTCAAAAGTTCAGGACCTAAAAAACTGCCAAAAATAGTAAACTTTGCTACAACTAAGGAATCTGAAAAATTGAAAGAAACAATGGTGGGGGTCCAAGAGGAATAGGTGGGTGGCCACCAATATTCATTTGGATCATACACAATAGGTATATTTTGGGGAAGATGCCAAAAAATCATGGTAAATTTTGATATGCTAATCTACAGTTTTTAATGTATATACTTCGCCTTTTTTATGCTCTTAGTGATAGAAAACACATGAAATTTTAGGGGGGTTCTTTATGACATTACCTGTATGTGTATCTTTATCCAAATCTCTATCAACATGTGCAAATTCTTTTTCCATACTCTTCATGTTTATTCCAATAACCAACGAATTGGCAATACAAACCTGTATAATATTTTGTTTATTTTTTGTGGTACTTATATTATAGATATTTTGTATTGAACATCATTACTCCTCTAGAATGTTCCTAAATGGTTATGCCACATCATTAGTAAATACTTGAATACAATATTACAGTGTATATGTAGAATGTAATTACTTTCATTTTATTATGAATCGAATTACAAGTCTTTTTCTATGGGAACAATGTACAAAGATTAAATCTAATTCCATAGAGGATCCATGTTAACAAAAATGGGTAAACTATAGGCCCACCATTTATGAATCATTTATCCACACTTCTAGGCTTTGCTCCTCATTTTGTATTTTTTTGTTTCCTTTTCCAAACTCCATTTGGGGTATCCACCTTAGAAACAGTTGACTGGGCCCCACCATCATTCACTTCTTATTATTCATGTTGTATTACATTTAGGGTGTCAAGCTTCATTATCTAAAGATTCCTTTTATTTAACATTATCTTCTTTAATGGAGTCTCGAGATCCGATATCTCATTGACTTCAGTTCTTATTAAGTTCTTGATGTGACTCTTTGACAATTGTTATTACATAATACACCCCCACTTGGGGCTTTGAACCCCCATATGTTTGCATGTATCTCCTCTCGTGACTTCTCTTCCTTTGGGCCTTCAATACTTTTCCCACCAACACTCTCGACGCCAATCTCATGATGGCGTACATTACCTCAATCTACGTCATTCCTTAGTGATATCATACCATTGCTCACAAAATTGTATCCACTTTCTCTAAACTCTCTTTAGAGATTGAGATCTAATATGGTTTCATCCTCCTTTTTGGACCTCTATAATTTCCCATACTTAGGATCCCTTCCATGAAAACCTTTCCAATATTTCCATCACTTCACTTAGTTTCATCTTCCAAAATTTCACTCTCTAAATTTATTATCGTGCTTTCTTATTCCTTCAATACCTTACGTGTTCACCCATATTTTCAGTATTTCTCATTCTAAATAAATTATATTTCTTCTTGCTTGCTTGTCATTTCTCACATTTTTTTATTTTCCTTTTCCTTTTTTCATCACTAAATTTTATTATTTGTTTAAAAACTTAAAGATGTACCCCTTAGCCTCTATTGTGACCTCATTATTTTCCTTACCCTCTATTGAACTCGATTCTCTTCTTTCTAATCTAGCCTTATGCCTCTAATTTTACTATATTTTTTTTGCTACCATTTTCTTATTACTTATTTTTTTGAATGAAAAATTTATCTAAATATGAGATTATTTTAATTTTTACATTAAATATATATTTTTTAAATAAAAAATTAATATTTTATATTAAATGTTTTTTAAATACACATAACAAAAATATTTGTGGTGATAAAAAGAATAAAAAATATTCAAAATTGCCACTTAAAAATTATATTAAAAAAAAACACTTACACTAACTTAAACAAAGGAATCATTCTCTCTTTTTTATACTTTTTAACATTTTCTTTTATATTATTACAACTTATTCATTTATTCATTGACTGATTAAATTAAAATAAAAGAATAAATACAACATGCATACAACCAATTACATAATACAAATACAAATGTACTACCACACTAACATATGCTTTATAAACATTTTTTTTACACAAAACATGCAACAACCTTACAGTTACACTAACTTAAACAAAGGAATCATTCTCTCTTTTTTATACTTTTTAACATTTTCTTTTATATCATTACAACTTATTCATTTATTCATTGACTGATTAAATTAAAATAAAAAAATAAACACAACATGCATACAACCAATTACATAATACAAATACAAATGTACTACCACACTAACATATGCTTTATAAACATTTTTTTTACACAAAACGTGCAAGAACCTTACACTTACACTAACTTAAACAAAGGAATCATTCTCTCTTTTTTATACCTTTTAACATTTTCTTTTATATCATTACAACTTATTCATTTATTCATTGACTGAGTAAATTAAAATAAATAAATAAATACAACATGCATACAACCAATTACATAATACAAATACAAATGTACTACCACACTAACATATGCTTTATAAACATTTTTTTTACACAAAACATGCAACAACCTTACACTTACACTAACTTAAACAAAGGAATCATTCTCCCTTTTTTATACTTTTTAACATTTTCTTTTATATCATTACAACTTATTCATTTATTCATTGAATGATCAGATTAAAATAAAAAAATAAATACAACATGCATACAACCAATTACATAATACAAATACAAATGTACTACCACACTAACATATGCTTTATAAACATTTTTTTTTACACAAAACATGCAACAACCTTACACTTACACTAACTTAAACAAAGGAATCATTCTCTCTTTTTTATACTTTTTAACATTTTCTTTTATATCATTACAACTTATTCATTTATTCATTGACTGATTAAATTAAAATAAAAAATAAATACAACATGCATACAACCAATTACATAATACAAATACAAATGTAGTACCACACTAACATATGCTTTATAAACATTTTTTTTACACAAAACATGCAAGAACCTTACACTTACACGAACTTAAACAAAAGAATCATTCTCTCTTTTTTATACTTTTTAACATTTTGTTTTATATCATTACAACTTATTCATTTATTCATTGACTGATTACATTAAAATAAATAAATAAATACAACATGCATACAACCAATTACATAATACAAATACAAATGTACTACCACACTAATGTATGCTTTATAAACATTTTTTTTACACAAAACATGCAAGAACCTTACACTTACACTAACTTAAACAAAGGAATCATTCTCTCTTTTTTATACTTTTTAACATTTTCTTTTATATCATTACAACTTATTCATTTATTCATTGACTGATTAAATTAAAATAAAAAATAAATACAACATGCATACAACCAATTACATAATACAAATACAAATGTACTACCACACTAACATATACTTTATAAACATTTTTTTTACACAAAACATGCAAGAACCTTACACTTACACTAACTTAAACAAAGGAATCTTTCTCTCTTTTTTATACTTTTTAACATTTTCTTTTATATCATTACAACTTATTCATTTATTCATTAACTGATTAAATTAAAATAAATAAATAAATACAACTTGCATACAACCAATTACATAATACAAATACAAATGTACTACCACACTAACATATGCTTTATAAACATTATTTTACACAAAACATGCAAGAACCTTACACTTACACTAACTTAAACAAAGGAATCATTCTCTCTTTTTTATACTTTTTAATATTTTCTTTTATATCATTACAACTTATTCATTTATTCATTAACTGATTAAATTAAAATAAATAAATAAATACAACATGCATACAACCAATTACATAATACAAATACAAATATACTACCACACTAACCTATGCTTTTTAAACATTTTTTTTTACACAAAACATGCAAGTACCTTGTCTTCCATATCGATTCTCTCCAACAACATAGGATCCCTCGATATCTATGGGACCCTGATACAATCTAGACAACACGCCTCTTGAAATTGTATAAGATCCCTTTGTCCATGTTCTCTAGAAAAAAAAATTGGATAGTAAACGCATGTCACTTTCCATGTAACATAATAAAGGTCATGTTGTCTATTGAGGACAAGGGTATACGTTATGGATTATGATTTAAATAGTGCTTTTACTTTCTTTTAACGAAGGAAGGAAGCTAGTGGCAATCTAAAATGTGGTACCATTATGAGATAGACATTTTCATAGATCAACGTCCTATAAATTGTTAAAAATTATTTTATTTTATAGGAACAATCATCCTAAGTTACACCTTGGATGGATTAACAAGTCAACCTTCTCTTAAATTGTTTAAAAAAAAGAAAACCTACAGTCCACGAAGAGGAAATAGCTTCCGTGTATCGTCATTGATTACGAATAGGAATAGGCGTAGTCCGGTCTTTTCACTAAGAAATGGCCAACGCTGTTTAGTGTCTTTGATGTGGTCTAATAATCCGGTGGGGAAATTTAGTGGACATCTATTCTAATGTTTAGGTGGGGAAATTTGTAAACGTCTAATGGTAAGGTGGGGAAATTTCCTGCGCAAAGTAATATATGCATGAGAGCGCTCTTGGGACAATTTTTCAGTTAGGAAAAAAGGCCCACGCTGTCCATCCAAGCAAGTTTACTTAACGTGGACGTTTTTATTCTCTTCACGTTTAAGGAAACCGTGATCCACCGGCCCTTTAAATCGAAAGCACATCACATCGCCGCAAGCACGGGCGTCGCGGAAATCACAACTCGAATTTTGCTCAGAGATTTCAGATTTGCGTGCTCTGCAAACATTTTCTGTGATTAAAAACATGTAACCTATAGCCCCATATTGATTATTGCAAAAGTGTTCCGTTAGGTTTTTGTGAAAGAAAGTAAGGATTCGATTTTGAGATTCTTCTTTCCGGCCAGATTTTGACCCTGCTAATGGCAATTGCGATCACGATCGGGGCAGTTGACATAAAGTGGTTGGAAATCGCTCCTCCGCGGATGACATGTCTGCGAAGGCGGCGGCTTTTTGAGAAAACGCTGCTTCCAATAGCGGAAGAGCGGCGTCTCAGCGACATCGAACTCATGGATGGTCTTCGCTCTGCTTTTCCTGCGATCTGTGAATTCAAAGAGGCGGGTGATAATCGAAGATTTGCATCCGAATATTCTTGATTTTTTTTTCGAACTAAAGAAATCATGCTTAGCACAGTTTTTCAAATATACATGGTTTGTTTTTTTTTCCAACTAAATAAATCATGCTTAGCACAGTTTTTCAAATATACATGGTCTTGCGCCGGATTAGACCGCAATTTTCAGATATACATCGTCTTATCCGTTATTAGACCACAAAACTTGTAAGAAGACCACATCCACAGGGCTTTACAGTTCTGCAGTTTTACGAATTACGGGGTTGTTTATGGGAATCGATCTTACAGCTTTTGCTCTGAACCGAAATTAAAGGAAATATTTTTCAGATCTCATAAGCTCTGCCAAGTGAAATCTTCCTTATTAACAAAATTTGGTTTCAATACTTGTTTTAATAGAAAGTTCGATGTGGGTAAAATTGTAAGTTGCGATTCTCTCTATGGACGTCTCATAAACTGTGAAAATTTGAGAATAATAAATTCGGTTTTGTTTACTGAGGTTATAATTTTTCCAAGAAAGTTTTTTTTAGAGTGTTTAAATAGTTTTTATTGTAGAAATGAATTGAGCACCATAAAAAAATTTTGGGTACTCAAAATCCTAAAAATAAATAATTCTAACATATATCTCCCAAAATTTATGCAGAAATTTTGTCAAAATTATACTGAAATTTACATTGTTTTCCAACAAAATTATGAACTAGTTATACTAGCTACTAAATAGCTAAATAAAGATGATATTGAATAAAATTCATATATCTTATATATTATTTTATTTAAATATTATAATCATTATATGTTTATGAAAATACAACGAACATAACACAAAGATTTTAGGAGTCGAGAAAGTTGCCATAGCTGAAGTTGAGGAAAATTTGAAGAGAGAACAATTTGCATACTTAATTGCTATATGAGAAGCTGAAAAGCAGGAAGAAAGTTTGAAAAAAGCTTTAGGATTCGAGAAACAATGTGTTATGAATGTAAGAATCTTATTTACCTTGATCTCATGGTTTTGTATCGAGCCTCAATTTGGTTCAATCATCACTCACACCTTTACACTTTTAATTTGTGTATGTGTTGAACTAAGGTTGGGTATTGTGGTGGTTTGTTACATTTTAAAACTTTAAAGTTGGATAGGAAAATAGCTGTTGTAACAGGTCTTCTCACTTGTATTAATAACCATATAATGGTTATTAGCCTTTTTATTATACATTATTGGTAGGCTTACAGAATTATAAGTTGAATTTTTGTAGGCTTGTAAGCAATTTACCCTTGTCATGTCTTTTTTATGGAACACATCTTAACAATAATTGTTTATTTTTGTGCATTGTTTGTGAGCCTCTAGATTTACGATATACATTTTTTTTGGTCCTTTTAGGCAAATCAATTTTCCTTGCCTTTTGTGTTGCATGTATAAGCTATAAAAGGTTATTGCATATTTACCATAGATTTCATGTAGGTTGTGAAATATTATCGAGGATTATTACGCTAGATTGAGCTCTCGTTCAACTTTTAGGACTCAACACTAGCATGACATAGTTACATTGTTACCCATTTAATCATGAAAAGTGAGCAACACATAGTAAATCAGCAAAGGTAATTCAGATTACAATAATGACAAATGAGGGGATGCATAGCAAATAATATCTAGTCCAAACAAAGGCAATAAGATGAAACATACACTGTAAAAAGAGTCTTTCCTGCAAGCATATTTATAAAGCAAATTTAATGATCTAAATTTTTATTAGAAATGACGACTAAATTTGATCCAGACTTATGTAGGAACGCAACAAAATATAGAAATACCATATACATAGAGATGCAGTAGAATTAAACTTCAATTCATTAATATCAAATAATTGAAATATGCTTACATATAGAAATAATAATAGATTAGCTTGGGCGATGGTAGCTTATCTCTGAGAAAAGATGTGGCGACTACATGCCTCTAAACTGTGTTACAATGAGGCTTAATAGCTTATTTATTATTGAACAACAAGGGAAAACTCTAAACAAACAAAACACTAACCCAAGGAGATAGAATCCCAAGAATTTGTGGGCCCCATTGAGGTTAGTCGGGGAGCCAACTTCCTGGGGTCGTAACTTGGTCATATTATCTTTGTTGGATGCGTACGATACCTTGTTGGAAAGATATCTTCGAGTAATACAAGATATACGAACATGTTGCAGACCTCAAAAAAACATCATTTAGGGAATCAAAACTACTTTAGAAGTTCAAGACCCAAAAAAGGGCTAAAAATAGTAAATGCGGCAATAAACAAGGAAATAGATGAAACCAACTGGAGGTCTAGATGGAATAGGTGGGTGGCCACCAATATTCACCTAGATCATTCCTCCCTCCTTAGAAAGCAATGGTCCCCATTGCATGTAGAGCCTCCATGAGGTGAGGAATTTTTTGTTAAACTTGGTCCCTAGTGAACTACTTACCCTGGTGAAGGAGTTGACCTACTTTGAAAACTAGATATAGATGGATCCTCTACTGGCGAGTGTTCTTGATCTATGTGTCCATGATCTGATCAGTTGTGATCTGTTGCATGCAGTCTAGGTTTAGATCTGTTGGCTTGTTCTGCAATGTCAGATGTGTCCAACAATGGTGGAAAGTATGGCTGAAGGCGGTTTACATTGAACACAGGGCGTACATTAAGGAATGGTGCAATGCTAAGCTCAAAGGCATTGTCCCTTACCACCTATGTCATGGTGTATGGCCCATATCAGAGCGGGCGAAGCTTGAAGTGGTGTCCAATGAGGTGCTCCTTCTGGAAATGTAGCCAAACTTTGTCACCCACCTAGAACTTATGTGATACTCAGTGTTGATCATGGAACTACTTGTACGTAGCATTGGCTATGTCCAATATATCATGGACTTGCTGGAAAATGTGTTGAATGCGCTCAATGACGTTGTTAGCCCTGTCAGCTTCGGACTGGACCTAAGTCAAATCTGCCTGAGTAGCTACAAATGGAATGGCCACATCAATGGGACATAGTGGCTGAAATCCCAGCCCTATCTAAAAGGGTTTGTGGCATGTTGAGCTGTGGAGAGCTTTGTTGTAGCTATGATGGACATAGGGAGGCTTTCATCTCATGTGTGTGGATGCTTTGAGTTGTACATGTGCAGAATGTGTATGATCATCCTGTTGACGACCTATGTATGGCCATCAGTTTGAGGGTGGAAAGTCATGGACTTAGTAAGTTTGGCATCCATGATTGACCAAAGACTTGACCAAAATGCACTTAGGAATTTGTTGTCCCGATATGAGATAATGGACTGTGGGATCCTAAAGTGTACCCACACTCGCTCAATGAAGAGCTTAGCAATGTCCATTGCTCTGATACTCTTCTTGTAGATCACCATAATGGACATCTTAGAGAATATGTCGATGTCCATGGAAACACAGTTGTTGCCATGCTAGGAAGGCTCAACATGTAATCCATCGAGATTGATTCCCAAGGTCGACTTGGAGAATACAGAGGAGTATATAGGGCTTTCTTCTTAATGGTTGGTTTGGAAATGGAACATGCGGTGCCAGATCTAATGTACTTCCCAACATCCTGATGAAGGGTCGGCCAATAAAAATACTTCAGCAGTATTGCCAGTATTTTCTCTATGCCAACGTGTCTAGCGACCCGACTGTAGTGTGCCTCCAAAATCATCTTGACACGCTCAATTGAAGGAACAAATATGTGTCCCAAGTGGCATAACATTGAATCCTTGAGGTGAAAATTTGGAACTTGCTTACCTTATAGGAGTGTCTGGTATGTGTTGTAGAATTTTGGATCACTCTTGTAAATATGCATCCATCCCAAAGTCTCATGCCCATAGGATTCGAGAACAATGATCATCACCATGACTAGTGGTCAATTGAGGTAGTCTACAACATTATCGATACTGCCCTTCTTGCAATTAATGTTCAAATGGAACTGTTACAAGTTGTGGACCATTTCTACTGGCCATCATTATGCAACTTCCCTTATGTCTGTATGAACTGCAAGGGTTAGTGGTCTGTGTGGATGACGGTTTCCTTCCCTAGAATGTAATGCTTTCATTGATGATAGGCTTGCACAATGGAATACATTTCTTTGTCATAAGTGGGATACTTTCAGACTGTGTCTTAAAGTGTCTTACTGTGGCAAGCCATTGGATGCCCCTGTTGAGTAAGAATTGTACAAATAGCATAGTCAGAGGCGTGTTTCTAAATCTCAAATGGTTGTTGTAGGTTTGGTAATGTGAGCACTGGTGTAGGCAGAGGCGATGCTTCAACTTAAAAAATGCCTTCTGTTGGGTTTTAGACCAAAAAACAAATTCTTTCACTCCACCCTTGGTGACTTGATTTACAGGCCAAGTGATATGAGAGAACTCCAACATGAACCTGCGATAGAAATTGACAAGACCCAGAAAGCTATAGAGCTCTGCTAGAGTGGTTGGGGTTGGCCCATCCTGAATGACTTGTATCTTAGCTGGGTCCACACGCACACCCTGCTCATCAATGATGTACCTTAGATATTGAACTTAGGTCATGCCAAAAGTGCATTTCTCTAAATTGGCACACAACTTGTGTTGTCGTAGGGTTTAAAGGACATGTCGAATATGGTGGAGGTGCTCTTCCTAACTCTGGCTAAAGATCAAGATGTCATCTAAATATACCACCATGAATGTATTAGTGAAGGGTTGCAAGATTTCATCCATCAATCTCAAGAAGGTTGCAGTGGCATTTGTTAACCCGAAAGAAATGGCGCTCCTTGGATTTGAAGGTAGTCTTCTGCACATCGGAGGGTTTTATAGACACCTGGTGATAACTAGAATTTAAGTCAATTTTGTTGAAATATTTGGCCCCCTTGATCTGGTCCAAAATTTCATCAATCCATGGGATTGGGTACCTATTCTAGACAGTGATCATGTTCAATGTCTGATAGTCAATACAGAGTCTCTAGGTCCTATGTTTCTTTTGTACCAATACAATGAGGCTCCCACAAGGTGATGACCTTGGCCTGATGTTTGCTTTATGCAATAGCTCCTGAATCTACCTCTTGATCTCATCGTTTTCCAAAACAAAGCATCGATAGATCGGTCCATTGGGTAATGGCACGACTGGGGTCAGATTGAGACTTGACAGTGCAGAGGTACCCCTATAGGTGAAGCAAAAATTTCCCTGTACTCCTGCACAACATTGTCCAGCTGCTGCTGCTTTGTAGAGGAGCCATGTTTGGAAGACGTGGCCATAACCTTCTTCTTGCCCTGAGGCCAAATCATAAGGAAAACAAATTTCCTGGTCAGGGAAATGACCTTATTGCATTTCTTTTAACTGATCAAAGATATGGAGGTAGGCAAGGCTACCTTCAATATCCTAGACAACTTAAAACCCAAATTAATAATCACAGATGTTAGGTAAACTTGACTCGGGATAGAGTCAAAGTTGACCAGGTTAAACAGTGATGGTTTTGGGGCACATGGTATTGTGCACTCATAGTATTCTACCCGTGGTATTATATGTAATGGAGCTTATAAAAGGCTGGAAGGACTTCATTGTAATGCAAGACTTGGAGGTGAGCGGTGAAGGCTCATTTGGTCGGATTGGCCAGGGTTTTGGCCAAGGATAATGAAATTTCATTATGGTTGGGTTTTTCCCCAGATTTGGGATTTTCCCAGATAAGCATTTGTGTTTATGTGTTTATGGTTGTTGCTTGTTATTTTTATATTTATTCCTCTCAGTAATTCTTAGTAATTATTTATGTTATGCAATAATTTTATAACAACTGGTATCAGAGCCGAAGGTATATTTGGCTGATAAACTCGCAGGAAAGAAGGGTTCCTCGTTCGAGTGGGAGCAATGACGGAAGATGGTAAGTTTAGGGTCGAGAAATTTAACGACCAAAACTTCTCGTTGTGGAAGATGCAGATGGAAGATTATCTGTATCAGAAAGATCTACACCTACCATTGGGTGGAAAAGCAAAGATGCTGACAGGTATGACAGATGAAGAATGGAACCTTCTTGATAGAAAAGCACTTGGAACAATACGGTTGTGCCTCGCAGCGTCAGTCACCTTCAACATTTCGAAGGAAACAATGACAGAGGGTTTGATTAAGGCATCGGAGAAACTATATGAAAAACCCTCGGCCTCAAACAAGGTATTTCTTATGAAACGGTTATTTAATATGAAGATGTCGGAAGGTGTATCTGTTGTAGACCATTTAAATGATTTTAATACTGTTACAAGTCAGTTATGTTCTGTAGGGGTAAACTTCGATGATGAAGTTAGAGCTCTGTTATTCTTGTGCTCATTACCAGAAAGTTGGAATAGTATAGTAATGGCCATTAGTAACTTTGTTTCTAGATCTAGTACTTTAAAGTTTGATGATGTTGTCGGTGCTATCCTTAGCGAGGAAATGTGACGGAAAAGCTCCGGTGAGACATCGGGAAATCCTTTGAGTGCAGAGTCTAGGGGAAGAAAAATGGAAAGAGGAAAGAGCTTAGGATATCGTAGTAAATCAAGGAAATGCAGATCCAAGTCCAGATTGGGGATAGTGTCCTGGAAATGTGGAAATAAAGCACACCTAAAGAAAGACTGTAGATCTCGGAAGGGAAAAGAAGGAGATGCACAACAAGAAAACAATCATGAAGCAAATGTGACAGGTGAGGTGTTACAAGATGCTTTGATTATTTCTTTCGAAAATATTACTGATTCCTGAGTGGTATATTCAGGGGCCTCATTCCATGCCACACCTGATAAGAAATACTTTCATGACTATGTTCAAGGAGATTTTGGACAAGTTCGTTTGGGTGATGATAAACCCTGTAAAATTGTTGGAATGGGTAAGGTTCTTGTAAAATAGCAGAATGGAAACCAATGGCTACTAAAGGAGGTAAGGCATGTTCCAGATCCAAATAAAAATCTGATTTCAATAGGGCAGTTAGGCGGTGAAGGTTGTGTGACAACTTTCACAGATAAAGCTTGGAAGGTCACCAAAGGAGTCCTGGTAATAGCAAAAGGTGAAAAGGTTGGTACATTGTATTTATGCAATGGTATTTCTAACTTTGTTAATGCTTTGACTTCTAAAGGAGTAGATGTAGCATTATGGCATCATAGGCTCGAACACATGAGTGAAAAGGGGATGAAGATTCTTAACTCAAGGAATTTGTTGCCGGGTTTGAAGAATGTTGATTTGGACTTCTGCGAGAATTGCATTTATGGAAAGTAGAAGAGAGTTAGATTTCTGAGAGTTGGGAAAGAAAATTTGTAACCAGGGAGAAACTAAGAATATGCTCAGTTTCAATTGGCCTTCAAGGATGACAATGAAGATGAGAAACAACCAGGTCCAAAGAGGAGTCATTGTCCAGCAAATGAAGTAGCAGTGGAATTGCTACAATCATTATCCAAGTGGGAGATTGTTGTGTGTGGAACATGATTGTTCAGAGGTCTTTGTTTTAGCCGGATGTATACCCCAGGAAGTTTGTACACCCCTCCATGCAGGGGAGTGCGGGGGGGACTTGTCCCCCCTGTGGGGGTCTAGGGGCCAGCAGTCCCCCAGCTGGGGCTCGGTGGCGGCACCCCCGAAGCTAAAAATAGATGTAAAATTGCCTTGTAGAAGTATAGTAATTTCTAGTCAATCTGGGCCGTTCATTAGGCGGATGATCTGACGGTAGAACTTATGTTTAGTTTAGGTTTTTTTCCCTAGAAGGCAACCCCTCTCTCTGTATGAGGGCATTGTATTTGAGGCTGTGATATAGATGTATATTCTTAGAGCGAGTAACAGAGAGGTGAGACTATGAGAGAAAATAAAGGATATTACGGCAGATCTGATGTAGGTTGTGTCTCTTCATTTTTCTGGAAAATAGAAAGGAAGGATTGGCTGTTTGGGGTGGACGTAGCCCAAACTGGGTGAACCACGTATATCTATGTCTCTCTTGTTTTATGCATTTTCTATGTTTATATTTCTGCAATATTTTATGTGTTCCATTGCTCTGTAATAGGTGAAGCGAAAAAGATGTCATCCATCAATATCAAGAAGGTTGCAGTGGCATTCGTTAACCCGAAAGGAATGGCCCTCCTTGGATTTGAAGGTAGTCTTCCGCACATCGGAGGGTTTTATAGACACCTGGTGATAACTAGAATTTAAGTCAATTTTGCTGAAATATTTGGCCCCCTTGATTTGGTCCAAAAGTTCATCAATCCATGGGATTGGGTACCTATTCTAGACAGTGATCATGTTCAACGTCTGATAGTCAATACAGAGTCTCCAGGTCTTGTGTTTCTTTTGTACCAATACAATCAGGCTCCCACAAGGTGATGAGCTTGGCCTAATGTTTCCTTTCTGCAATAGCTCCTGAATCTACCTCTTGATCTCATTGTTTTCCGGAACAAAGCGTCGATAGATCAGTCCATTGGGTAATGGCACAACCGGGGTTAGATTGAGACCTGACAGTGCAGAGGTACCCCTATAGGTGAAGCGAAAATTTCCCTGTACTCCTCCATGACATTGTCCAGCTGCTGCTGGTTTGTAGAGTAGCCATGTTTGGAAGACGTGGCCATAACCTTCTTCTTTCCCTGAGGCCAAATCATAAGGAAAAAAAATTTCCTGGTCGGGGAAATGATCTTACTACATTTCTTTTCACTGATCAAAGATATGGAGGTAGGCAAGGCTACCTCCAATATCCTAGACAACTTAAAGCCCAAATTAATAATCACAGAGTGAGGTCTAGACTCATATACAACATGTTTCTTACACAAGTATGGTTGTCCTAATAATACATCACAAACTTCAAGAGCAACAACATCACTTTATTCCATGTTATAAACTAGTGATGCTACTCACATTGTTAATTTGTTTTTCAAGGAGATTGTAAGATTTCATGGGTTTCCCAAGAGTATTGTCTCAGACAGGGATTCCAAATTTGTTGGGCATTTCTAGAGGACATTATGGAAGAAGTTGGGAACTAAACTAAGTTTCAGCTCTACCTATCATCCACAAACTGATGGACAGACTGAATTTTTGAACAGGAGTTTGGGCAATCTTTTAAGAAGTCTTACTACAGAAAAACCAAAACAATGGGATCAAGTGTTGATGCAAGCTGGATATGCATATAATGACTCACCTAATAGGAGTACATGACAGAGTTCATTCCATGTAGTTTATGGAATGCATCCAAAGAGGGAGTATAACAAATTGAAGTTTAAGAAAATTGGATCGTGTAGAGTATTGAGGAAATTTTTTGCAAATGCCTATGAGATTGAATTACCCCCTAATGTTGGAATATCACAAATTTTTAATGTTGCTGACTTGTACAAGTATGAAGGTGAAAATGCAGATGATACAACACAAGATCAAGAGACCCAAGAGGTTGACTCGGTAAAACAGTTACCCACAGCGAAGGAATTGCATCCAGAAAGAATTTTGGACAAGAAGGTGTTTAAGAAAACATGGGGATGAGAGTACTTCCAGTAGTTGGTAAAATGGAAGGATCAGCCAACCGCTGAAGCAACTTGGGTTACAGAAAACATGCTACAGAAGCTGGGCAGTTTTGTAGATGAGCTCATGGACAGGAGCCCATGATGAATTTGTCCTCAGGAGTTTGATGAAGGAGCATGTGATTTGGAGGGAAAATATTCAAACTTATTCCAAAAAAATACAAAAAAATCTACAAGCAAAGGAGTGGGGTCTTTTTTCCATCAATTTCCATGTTTTTCTAGTTTAACATAAGGATAGAATCTAGGAATAAGATCATGTTGTAATAAATGTTGTATTGTTAAGATTTAGCGGAAGTTCTCGAGGAGAATGCCTCGCTGAATAGATAGGATGAGTTAAGCATAGTGGAGGTTCTCCAGGAGGATGTCTCGCAGAACTATTAGTTATAATAACTTAAGTCTTTGTTTTAGGAACTGGTTGTTAAAATGAACCAGTATATATGTAATTTGGATGCTATTGTAAAAGGATTTGGACCGAGTGGGTTTTATCTCATATTTCTTAAGAAAAAGGAAGATATCTATGTGTATTTGGTCGATCCCAGAGGTGTTGTGAATTCTGAAACCTTTTCTGTGCATCTGAACCGTATTGTCTGATAAACTGGTATTTATGCGTGTATTCGGCTTTCTTTCTTTTCCTCTATGCAACTAAAAATAGTGATTTGGTTTTTTTTTCAACTAACACTTCGGTTGAAGCCTGTTGGAGTGCATTTTATTTATATCAGCGATCTCTGGTTCCTTATATGCATTGTTGAGTTCCGCAGGTGGAAACTCTGGTTTACACTGTAAACTGTGGAAGACTTAGCCGGAATCGGGTTCTAGACTTGAAATCCTATTCAAGTTTGGCTAATACCCTTATTTCGTCTGTAGCCTTATCACATCACTGTGTTGGAGCGAGGATGGACTAGCCCTTTGAAGCACTGAAGTCTGAAGTGCGACTTTCAGATCCGAAACAATATAAGGGATGTTTTATAACATATCGGGTCCATAGGCATATCGCATCGCAAGCCTTTAATGGGTAGAGCTTAGCGTATTGGAATCACCAATGTCGATTGTTGATAGTACCACGTGTTATCGCATTAGGGTAACAGAGTGTTATGATATTGTCCCGTTCCATGGGGAATCGCCAATAACAATTGCTGATAGTTATTCCAATCTTATGGAATAAAGAGTCTGCCGATAGTGTATTTTGTATCAATGCTTCCCTTTGTAAAACCCCGCCGATAGTTAATTTCATGTGAAATAGCATTATGGCTACAAAACTCTGTTGATAGTGTATTTCAATGTAATAGTCGCATCATAGCCATTTGAAGCCATCAATAGTGTATTTCATACACAATTGTGTTAATTCCATTCAAAAGCACTGCCGATAGTGTAATTCGTAACTCCTATGGAATTACAGTGCTGATAGTGGAAAAGAGGCTCTGTTTGTAAATTGTTCCTAATAACAAGGGTTGGAGTGATTAAGGGGAAAGGAGTGGTGATAGTAACCAGAAAAAGGGAAATTGATAAGCAGTTAGTCTAAAAATAGATGAATAATACACAAATTGAAGCAAAAGGAGGAATTCAGCTAGAGTTAGAAGAAATTGTAGCCAGATTTGGAAGATTGTCTATATCGCCTGCACCCAGGCCACCATTAGTGGTATCAAAGGAACTAGTTGACACTAAATTGAATCTCAGAAGCAGAAGAAGGAGAGTTAATATGGCTTTCAAAGTTGGAAGAGGATGAGGATGTGGTAGAAGAGGACGACCAGTTGCAAATGCTCAAGTGATGGAAGCTATGCAACAGATGCAGTCTAGATTGGATGCATTAACAACATGGAGAAATATATATGATGGAGATGTTAGTGAGCCTGAGGTTGAAGCTACAGAGGAGGAAGCTGTAACAGTTACTCCTAAGATGAGATTCTTCCATTCAGTATTGAGATCCACAACTAGGCCAAAGACTGAGGTTTTAATATATGAAGGAGGACTAAATCCAGAAGAATTGATAGAATGGATTAATGGCATGGAGAAATTCTTCGACTATGAAGAAACAAAAGATGAGAAGAAAGTAAAGTTTGTTGTCATCAAGCTAAAAGGCCATGCAACACTTTGGTAGGATGGAGTGCAGGCAGAAAGAAAGAGACCAGGAAAGAAACCTATCAAAAACTGGAGCAACATAGTAGCAAAGCTAAGAGGTAAGTTCCTACCAAGTAATTATCAGCAAACTTTGTTTAGACAGATGCAAAATCTTAGACAAAGGTCTATGACAGTGAAAGAATACACAAAGGAATTCTATAAGGTAAGCATAAGAGCTGGACAAAATCAGGATACAGATTAAAAGGTGGCTAGATATGTGAATGGTCTAAGGATGGACATTCAAGATGAGATAAGTATATTATCTCCTAAAACAGTAGAAGAAGCTTATCATATGGTGTTGAGAGATGAAGAAAAACTCATGAGGAAGCAATCTGCCAGAGGGAGAGGTACTTTCTGAGGAAGGGGAAGTCAAGGTGGTAGAGGAAGATATACAACACCTGAAGATGGAGCTAGCAGTAGCTCAACCCAGCATGCAACCACAGGAGGTGATGCAAGAGGCAGAGGAAGAGGAAGAGAAGTAACATGTTACAGATGTAACAAACTGGGACACAGAGCTTTTGAGTGCCCAAAGAATGCAGAAACAAGTCAGAGGAATGCAGTTGTTGCTCAAGCTTAGGCAGAAGCAATAGAAACAACAATGGAAGAAGAAGAAAATATACCAGAGAGAGGAGAATCTTTGATAGTTAATAAGTTTTTTCTCAAGACAATGAAGGAGATAGTTTAACCATCACAAAGAAATGCTTTGTTCAGAACAATGTGTAAGGTTCAAGGGAAATGCTATCAGATGATCATTGATAGTGGTAGCATTGATAATTTGGTCTCTATAGAAGTGGTGGAGAAATTGAAGTTGAAGACAATGAAACATCCATCACCTTACAAGGTGTCATGGTTCAAAAGGGACATCAGCTGTTAGTAAATGAATAGTGTTAAGTAGAGTTGCAGTTGGGCAAGTATAAGGACAAAATTGTATGTGATGTGATGCCTATGGATGTGTGTCACATATTTCTTGGAAGACCTTGGAAATATGATAGGGGAGCTATGCATGATGGGAAAAGAAACAGCTACAAGTTTGGAAAGGATCATATCAACCATACGTTGCTGCCTATGAAAGAAGAAGATGCATTAGGAAAGAAGACTGATTCAAAAACTCTATTACTAGGAGGAAACGAATACTCGAAGCATATTGAAGAGAACGAGGTAAATTTTGTTGTAATTTGCAAGCCCGTGATAATAATGACTTCTACTAAGGTTTCTAATTTACCCATCGAAATTCAAGAAATGTTGGACAACTATTGTGATATTATTGTTGATGATTTTCCTAATGAGTTACCACCCATTAGAAGGATTAGCCATCATATAGATTTGATTCCTGGAGCAAGTCTACCTAACAAAGCAGATTACAGAATGACTCCTACAGAAAATGAAGAGGTTAGGAAGTAGGTGCAAGAACTGCTTGATAAAGGGCTAGTCAGAGAAAGCTTGAGTCCTTGTGCAGTACCAACAGTGTTGAGTCCAAAGAAAGATGGAGGCTAGAGAATGTGTACAGATTCAAGAGCCATCAATAAAATCACAATCAGGTACAGATTTCCTTTACCTAGAATTGAAGATTTAATGGATTGCTTGAGTGGAGCAAAGTATTTTTCAAAACTAGATCTTAAAGGTGGGTATCATCAGATAAGGATAAGAAAAGGGGATGAGTGGAAAACTGCTTTTAAGACAAATGAGGAATTGTATGAGTGGAGAGTAATGCCTTTTGGGTTGTCAAATGCACCAAGTAGGTTTATGATACTCATGAATGAAGTTCTTAAAGAGTTTATTTTTAAATTTTTAATAGTGTATCTAGATGATATATTAGTTTACAGCAGGTCTAAGGAGGAGCACATAAAACATCTGAATTATGTCTTACAAAGGCTACAACAAGAGAAATTATTGCTGAATTTGAAGAAGTGTTCATTCATGAAAGAAGAGCTAGTGTACTTGGGTTTTGTTATTTCTGTTGAAGGACTGAAGATGGATCCTGAAAAGATCAAGGAAATCATGGAGCGGCCTTCACCTAAAAGTGTTTTTGAGGTAAAAAGTTTTCATGGTCTTGCTAGTTTTTATAGGAAATTTATAAAGAATTTTAGTAAGATCAATGCTCCTATTGTTGATACCATAAAGAAGGATAAGCAACCATTTAGATGGACTGCTGAAGCAGAAAAGTATTTCCAGCTATTGAAGAAGAAGATCACTAAAAAGCCTATTTTGGTTCTACCTGATTTTAGTAAACCTTTCCAAGTGAAGTGTGATGCCAATGGAGAAGCTATTGGAGGTGTTTTAAGTCAGGAAGACAAACCTAAAACTTATTTTAGTGAAAAGTTGAATGATTCAAAGAAGAAGTATTCTTCTTATGACAAGGCGTTCTATGCAATTGTGAATCATTGAAGAAATGGAGGCATTATCTAATGTCAAAGGAGTTCATAATTTATTCAGATAACCATGTATTGCAGTATATTATGCAATAGCCAAAGCTTAAACAAAAACATGCTAAATGGGTTGAGTATATTCAAGGTTTCCATTTTGTCTTGAAGCATATAAATGGCCAATCAAACAAATTTGTTGATTCCTTAAGTAGGAGGAATGTATTATTTCAAGAGAGACAAATCCAAGTGTTGGGTTTTGATTTTCTTAAGAATCGTATGAAACAGATCCAAATTTTAAAGAGGCATTTGAAGCTTGTAAAAATCCTATTTTGGTGGATAGGAGTAAATGGTTGGATTATTTTTTACAAGATGGACTATTGTTTAAGAGAAATCAGTTGTGCATACCAAATTTTTCTATGAGGGAGAACTTAATTAAAGAGAAACATAGTGAAGGACTTGCAGGACATTCTGATATAGAAAAGACTTATGAGCAGTTAAACAGATTTTATTTCTAGCCGAAAATGAAATATGAAGTGGAAAAGTATGTGAAAACTTGCAAAGTCTGTCAATATGCAAAGGGAAGAAGCCAAAACACAGGTTTGTATGTTCCATTACCAACTCCAGATAGGCCTTGGGATATGGTAAGTATGGATTTTGTTTTGGGCTTACCAAAGACTCAAAGAGGTAATGATGCAATTTTTGTTGTAGTGGACATATTTTCAAAAATGGCACACTTTATTCCATGTTATAAAACTAGTGATGCTACTCACATTGCTAATTTGCTTTTCAAAGAGATTGTAAGATTGAATGAGTTTCCCAAGAGTATTGTCTCAGACAGAGATTCCAAATTTGTCGGACATTTCTAGAGGAAATTATGGAAGAAGTTAGGAACTAAACTAAGTTTCAACTCTGCCTATCATCCACAAACTGATGGATGCACTGAAGTTGTGAACATGAGTTTGGGTAATCTTTTAAGGATTCTTACTGCAGAAAAACCAAAGCAATGGGATCAATTGTTGGCACAAGCTGAATATGAATATAATGACTCACCCAATAGGATTACATGACAGAGTCCATTCCTTGTAGTTTATGGAATGCATCCAAAGAGGGAGTATAACAAATTGAAGTTCAAGAAAATTGGATCGTGCATAGTATTGAGGAATTTTTTTGCAAATGCCTATGAGATTGAATTACCCCCTGATGTTGGAATATCACCAATTTTCAATGTTTTTGACCTGTACAAGTATGAAGGTGAAATTGTAGATGATACATCACAAGATCAAGAAACCCAAGAGATTGACTGGGTAAAATAGTTACCCACAGCAAAGGAATTGCAGCCAGAAAGGATTTTGGAAAATAAGGTGTTTACGAAAACAAGGGGATGAGAATACTTCCAGTATTTTGTAAAATTGAAGGATCAGCCAACTGCTGAAGCTACTTGGGTTACAGAAAACATGCCATAAAAATTGGGTAGTTTTATAGATGAGCTCATGGGCAGGAGCCCATGAAGAATTTTGTCCTAATGAGTCTAATGCAGGAGCATGTGACTTGGAGGGAAAATCTTTAAACTTATTCCAAAAAAATACAAAAAAATCTACAAGCAAAGGAATGGGGTCCTTAGCCATCAATTTCCATGTTTTTCTAGTTTAACATAAGGATAGAATCTGGGACTAAGATCATGTTGTAATAAATGTTGTATAGTTAAGTTGTAGTGGAAGTTCTCGAGGAGAATGCCTCGCTGAACAGATAGGATTAGTTAAGCATAATGGAGGTTCTCGTGGAGGATGTCTCGCAGAACTGTTAGTTATAATAACTTTAGCCTTTATTTTAGGAACTAGTTGTTAAAATGATCCCGTATATATGTAATTTGGATGCCATTGTAAAAGGATTTGGACCGAGTGGGTTTTATCTCATATTGCTTAAGAAAAAGGAAGATATATTTGTGTATTTGGTCGATCCCTGAGGCATTGTGAACTCCGAAACTTTTTCTGTGCATTTGAACTGTATTGTCTAATAAACTGGTATTTATGCGTGTACTCAGCTTTGTTTCTTTTCCTGTATGCAACTAAAAATGGTGATTTGGTTTTGTTTTTCAACTAACACTTTGATTGAAGCCTGTTGGAGTGCATTTTCTTTATATTGGCAAGCTCTAGTTCCTTATATGGATTATTGAGTTCCGCAGGTGGAAACTCTACTTTACACTATAAACTATGGAAGACTTAGCTGGAATCAAGTTCTAAACTTGAAATCCTATTCAAGTTTGGTTGATACCATTATCTGGTCTGCAACCTTTTCAAATCGCTATGTTGGAGTGGGGAGGGACTAGCCCTTTGAAGCGTCGAAGTCCGAAGTGCGACTTTCGAGTTCGAAACAATATAAGGGAGGTTTTATAACATATCAGGTCTGTGGGCATATTGCATCACAAGCCTTTTTAGCGTATTGGAATTGCCAATAGCGATTGCTGATACTACCATGTGTTATCACATCAGGGTAGCGAAGTATTATGATATTGTCCTATTCCATGGGGAATCGTTGATAGCGACCGTCGATAGTTATTCCAATATTATGGAATGAAGACTCTGCTAATAGTGTATTGTGTATCAATGCTTCCCTTTGTAAAAACCCCGCTGATAGTTAATTTCATGTGAAATAGCATTATGGCAACAAAACTCCGTTGATAGTGTATTTCATACAAGGTTGCATTAATTCCATTCAAAAGCATTGTGTATAGTGTAATTCGTAATTCATATGTAATTATAGTTCTGATAGTGGAAAAGAGTCTCTGCCTGTAAATTATTCCTGATAACAAGGGTTGGGGCGATTAAGGGGAAAGGGGTGGTGACAGTAACCAGAAAAAGAGAAATTCATAAGCAGTCAATCTAACAATAGATGATTGATACACCAATTGAAGCAGAAGGAGGAATTCATCCAGAGTTAGAAGAAATTGTAGCTAGATTTGGAAGATTATCTATGTGCTTGCACCTAGGCCACCACCATAGTGGCACTCACCTCTACATCAATGATCTTCTTCCATTTGTCATTCCCCTTGTTGGGTTTTGACTTAGATTTGAAAAATGCATATGATTCAGAAGCCTTCAGCTCAGCCACTAGTGATTGCTTGGCCTAGTACTCACCTTTTTTGTGAGTGGAGCTCTTATGGAACTCACACACTTTTCTTGTGTCCTTCCTTGTCTTGGTGATCTTTTTCATTGCTTGCAGTTTGAGCGGGTTGTCCTGAGTCACCTCGCCTTGGATTTTTCCTTTTCTTTGTGGTTTGGGCACACCTTTTCCTTTCTTAGTATTCACAGATCCAAAGCCTTGCTTCTTCTTTTTAAACTTATGCTCAATCTTGACAATGTATCGATACACTATACTAAGCGAGGAGATGTCAAGGAACTCCATCTCATCCTGGATGTACTTCTGTAGACATTTTCGGTAATTGAATACCAACTCTTGTACAAAAATCCTTGATACCTAGATTCATGTTAAGGGTATGGAAAACATTTGTAAACTTCAACACATCTTGGTCCCTTCCCTACCATAGTGTGGTCCACTTTATGTATTTATCTTCATAACTCTTGATAGGGTAATACTATTCCTTGATGCTGTCTTGAAAATAATTCCAAGTGGGTGTGGTTGAAAAAAATGAGGATTACCTCTCATTCTTTTGTTCATATTAGGTTTCCCACTAGTTCTTGACGTGTGCAGAGGCTTTGAGAAGTGAAAAAGTAATATTTTCCTGATTGGAAAAGTTATGAATTGAAAAATATCCTTCGAATAGATTTAACCATTTATATATGGTGTCTGCATTTATCTGGCCCTCCAGTGTGGGAATATCAAAGTTAACTTGCACCTTAAAAGGAGTTGTTGTTGGGAATGATACCGAGAGGGGGGGGGGGGGGGGGGGTGTTAATCAATATTTATCAAATTAATAACTTTTTCTTTCCATATTCTAATTTATATATGCTAATTCAAAGAAGGAAACTCGCGTGTGCAGGCAACTGTCTTTAAGGCAACATCATATATCCAGTGAACTTGTGATTCAGTTAATTAATCATATGTTGACCTTTAATCAGTGCATCAGTAATTTATTAACTATTTAAACAATAACCATGTGTAGTAATAACAGAATAAACCATCACACATAAGAAACACACATGAACACCAAAAAGTAGGTAGAAACCCAATGCATGACAAAAACCACCTGCTATTGTCTTCTTTTAATATAAGAAAAACATGTTTACGATCTTGTACTGGTGAAGACTCATACCAGTACGCAAGCACCCACCTGTAGAAGGCTACAACCTTCTCTCATTCTCCATCTTCTACTGTTAGGGAGCTACAACCTCCTAGCTCTTGTACTAGCCAATCCATTTACTAGTATGTAGGCACTGACCTACAAAAGGCCCCAACCTTCAGTCATTCTTGAGCTGCTACTGGAAGGGAGCTCCAACCCCTTGGCTCTTGTACTAGCTGGTTCATTTACTAGTATGTAGGTGCTGACCTATAGAAGGCTACGACCTTCTCTCTTCCTCCAGGGACCACGTTTCATAAATTTTCAAATTGGATACTACTGGAACACAACATGAAAATCTGAAGGCCACGTTTCATCCAATTTTCATACTGGACCCATCAGCAACATTGAAGCTCAAAATCAATCACCACTGTAATACAACCAATTAATGAAAGCTCATCATCACTGGGGCAAATCACAATCAATCAATCTGAACATTCAAAACATTGTCATTAGAACACAATCACCAAAACATAGAGCAGAACCCAAAACTCTACAACAACAACCAGAACCAACTGTAACTTCAAATATCATATTTCATAATGTGTACTCTACATTGATGTGCCGAACTGATGTGTATACGTGCTTTTACCAAAGCGAACCAGTGTATAGATCTGCAAATACTAACTTAAAACTTCACAGCTATTCCAGACTTCAGCCATACCCAGATCATAATGTTTACAAAATAAAACATGAGTTAGTATTCAAATCTACACTATCCATGATCAAACCACATAATGATAATTCATTTTAGACCTATAATCCCAATCCGTCATCCATCATCAACCAAATAGGTGCATCCTTAGTTCAGATCAAGAAAAGTGTCAGAAACCCATAACCTGCATATTTGATCCAACTATTCATAAGATATTCAATACTTGCACACTTCTAGCACTTTGATCTTCTCCTCCTTATATACTTAGATCCTTTGTCAATACCTCAGAACAAAACCACTTAGTACCCGTGGTATTCTTGGGAGGGACCAAATAGTCATTACTCTACTCAATATTGTGGGCTAATACCATGGTAATGACCCTTGGTATTCTTTTCTCTTGAATTTCCTTGATTTTCCAAACTGTACACACTTTTCCTCTTGTGAGAGTGCGTGTACACGTATACGCTCTTTTTGTTCTGTGCACCCATGTGTATACTTTACTTGGACAAAGTGAACCAGCATATGCCTTTCTTTCCAACCTCTGGGGTTTGATCTATAATCCTTTGTTGTTAACCTGTTGCACTATGAACTGTCATCTATGTGAGTTTCCATCAAGGACAACATATATATCATAATGCCAAAAATTTACGCTTTTGGACTTGATGGCAACGGAAACACCAATATTTTCTCCCCTTTTGACATCAAGGGCAAACGATGAACCAAGATATTCTCCCCCTTTGACATCAAGGGCAAAGGGCAGACCAAGATATTCTCCCTCTTTGATATTCATTATGCTATCCATGCTCCCCTTGAGTACATGCAGAGTCCGCAAAGATATTTTTCAAAATATTAACATGAATCTATAACTCAACTAAGTGAGTATGACATCCCTATGACCAATGACTCATACATACATGAATCACCCAACCAAGTGGGGATACACCAAATTTGACTCATCCACCCAACCAAGTGGGGATATACCAAATGTTTATACATGACTGAAATAAAAATTATTACATCATCCTTCCCATGCATAGTGGGGTTACAAATTAGATCTTTTCATGACCTTTGCATCAAATAGTATACATGACATTTATAACAAGGAACAATAATCTAGACAAGACCATGATAGTCATCAGCAACTATCATATACCATATATGATCTACACCATCAACATCTTTCAGCAACATCAAGATCAATAGCATGTATATGTCCATCATCAAAGGATTCAGTTAAATCAAACAACTATGTGGACCAAACAATATAATTATCATCGGGTACCAAGGTATTCTAATATAATACCAACAATGCATTTTAGAAACATATGCTCTCCTTGAACCTGTGCTAGTCGTTCACTGTCAGATGTGATCATTGCGAATATCAGTAAGAATCATGAAGGCATCATCATCAATCATGTATACATCAAGTCATTAACAACTTATGAGGACCAAGAGCACTTCTACATATTATCAGCATATTGTAATCATCATCAATCATGACTGGAAAGATATTTGATAATTGATTGAACCATATCAGACCCCTTTTTCTAAGTCTATCCCACAACTTTTTCCTCAAACCAACATATACCGTACTATGCAACTTTGAATGCGTATATACACGGCTTGTCTTTGTGATACCTTCCTATGAGATTTAGAACACTGAGTTTTCACACTTTCAACTCCCCCTGAGTCTGTTATTTCTGTATACTATGCTATGCTACATCTTTTTGGCTGTAATTCATTCTTCTTCCATACCTTGGAGTGTGATGATGTTTTCTCCTTTTGGTATGTTGGCCGAAATTTTCTCTTGTATTCTTTTGCTATGTACCCAAACTTATTACAAGCATAACATCTTATATGTTTCATATTCCCTCTATAGCAGTATGTGGCTTTGTGACCAAACATATTGCAAGAAAAACAATATCACTTAAAGCACCTGGAAGCTGATGATCTTTCTATGTGACAGTATTAGCTTGAACCATTCCACTTCTGCATCTGGCTGCAACATGTCCAAAATTATGACATACAAAATATTCAACATTATTCATCAGAGGAAATAATTGACTATCACTTCCATAGCTAGGAGTAAATGATTTTCTTTGAAGACTTTCTTTCCTTGGTTGTTGATGGGGTTGACCTCTTATCTCCTTGTTGATCATTTTAGAATTTGCATTGGAGTTCCTTGCCTCATATTGTGAGCTAGATTCACCTTCAACAGTTTCACGAAAACCAAGACTAGTTGTGATGGTAGGAGACCTTTGACTACTAAGAATATTATCCAAAATCTTAGTACAGTCTTGAAATCGTAACATTTTATCCTTTTCTTCTAATTTACCTTTTAAGATATTTACCTCAACCTGATATTTCTCTTCATTTTCTAGATATTGCTTCTTCATGATTTCTTCAGCCTTTCTTCCTTCTTCCACTCGTTGCCTTAATTTGAGAATCTCATTTTCTTGTTCTTCATCTGCTTGAGGTAGTTCTTCATTCTGCTTATTTGAATTTTCAAGATCCTCTTTTAGAGAGAGGATCTTATCTTCAAGACTTTCATAGTAACTGGATCTATCTTTAAGTCTCTTGATTGTTGTACTCTTTTCATTTACTGCATTTCTTAATTTCATCCTACAACTTTTGACATTGATCTTCCTTTTCCTTGTACTACTTCCTTACTTTGTTTCCTTCCTCTGGCTAAGCTTTTAACTTGGTAGTTTCTTCTTTCAAGGCACACTCTCTTTTGTTAAATAAATCTTGTTGATCTCTACTTTTATTTGTGAGTATTTTAACTCTTGCCTCTATATTTCTTTCACTATCGCTTTCAATATCTTCAACATTGCATGAAGAAATAAAAGTATCACTAGAAGACCAAAAATTTGTACATGATACTTCTTTTTCTTGTTCATTTTCAATATGAGGTGATTCTAAATCTGAATACTTGCTTCCACCTGATGGCCAATTATCTCTCCTATTGTCATTGTTCCTTTGAGATGTCTCCTTCTTCTGAGGAACTTTATTCTTTAGGTTCTTTCCCTTTGTTTCTATGGATCTCCTTCAAGCGATCAAGCTTCTGCCAAAGGACCTGCTCTGATAC
>APFE030653181.1:0-29865 GCA_000404065.3 Pinus taeda
CCCAATGTGGGTGAAAACCACCTGCTGCAATTCGTCTCTTTCTTCCTTTAGTAAGAAACTTCTTTTACAATGTACTGGTGCAGTCCTTTACCAGCACGCAGGCTTCAACCTGCAGAGGGCTACAACCCTCTCTTGTTTTCCAGCTACTTCTGGAAGGGAGCTACAACCCCCTTAGCTCTTGTACTAGTGGATATACTAGTACGTAGGTGCTGATCTACAGAAGGTTGCAACCTTATTTTCTTCAGGGACCACGTTTCATCAATTTTCAGACTGGATCCATAAGTATAAAACAATCACTGCTGCAATACAATCATCAACTTATACTTGTATCATAAATCTCTAAATCACCCAATACTGAATCACTGAAACCCTGTCATCAAAACACAGAGCGCAAACCAGAGCCCAGAACTCTGCAACAACCACTAGAATCAACAGCTACCTGAAACACCAAATCTCATAATGCATACGCTACTTGACTATATCAAAACCGCGTGTATACACGCTTTCACCAGAGACAACCCGCGTATAGATCTAAAGATAATTATTTATACCTTCGCTGTCATATCCAACCCGAGCCAAGCAGCAGAAACTGATAACCAACAATACTAGATCTTCCCACTTTGTTAGACATCCATTCCTTGCACCACCTTTTTGCCTAATGATCTTCTCCTTATATAGGTTAGGCTTCTCTCAATACCATGGTCCAAAACCATGTAGAAATAATACCATGGATCCAATACCTGGGGTCGTCATTTCGAACCAAATACCATGGACCAATACCAAAATACCATGGACCAAATACCACGGACCAAAACCATGTACGCGCTTTTCCTTCTGTGATCCTGCGTGTATACGTATACGCACCTTTTGCTCCGCTAACCCGCGTACATACGCACTTTCATCACGGTCAACCTGTGTATACCTCTCTCTTGACCTGTTGTATTCTGATTTGTCATCTGATTAAGTTGTCATCACCTGTATCAAACCTCTGAGTGAGTTGCCATCAAGGAAAACAACTGTATCATAATTCCAACAATCTCCCCCTTTGGACTTTATGGCAACCACTACACCAAGTCACTCTCCCTCTTTGACATCAAGGGCAAAGGGCGGACCAAGATATTCTCTTCCTTGGTATACCTTCTGTTGTCCATACTCCCCTTGAGTACATGCTGAAGTTTCTGATTGAGCTCCCCTTTGTATATGCCAAGTTGTATCAATCCATCCACACTCCCCCTGAGCAAATGCAAGTTTTAAGACCAGCAATTCATTCCAAACCATAACTATCATTCATGATCTGCACCATAAGCATCAGCATCCAAACCTGCAATACCATTCCTTTTGATCAAACAACAAGATGTATCATTTAGCTTCATAAACTTTATCAACAGCTTCTAACCATAATGCCAACAATGCATTATTTGAAGTATATGCTCCCCCTGAGCCTGTGCCAACCATTTCATATCATGACCGAACCATTTCCTGGGTCTGTTCTGCTGCCCTTTCTTCTGTTCTCCAAATACGCGACTATGCAGCCTATAACTCGCGTATATACGCGACTTATCTTCATTATATAAGCGTATTCAAGATGGAATACTGAATTTCTTCACTTTCAGTATCCCCTGTGTCTGTTATGTCAGCTAACTGAGTTATGCCACACCTTTCTGTCTCTAATTCCGTCTTCTGAAATTGTGATGATGTATGGTCTTCTTGTTTTGAATTTTGAAATTTGCTCCTGCATTCCCTTGCTTTATGTCCAAGATTGTTGCATGTATAACATCTTACATATTTCATGTTCCTTCTGTTGCAATCAATTGCTTTGTGTCCATATGCATTGCAGGCAAAGCAATATCCTCTGAAATACCTGGGATGTGATGATCTTTTGTGATGGTCTTGAACCATTCTACTTCTACATCTGGCTGCAACATGTCCAAGATTATGACATACATAACATTTAACATTATTCAGTGGAGGAGTAAAAGATTTCCTTTGAAGAATTTCTTTCCTTGGCTGTTGATGGGGTTTTCTTCTCATCTCTTTGTTGTGCATTTCAGATTTCTCATTAGAGTTTCTTGCCTCACCTTGTGAGCTAGATTCACCTTCAAAAGATTCATAAAAGCCAAGACCAGTTTTGATACTAGGGGTTCTTAGACTACCAAGAATGTCATCCAAAATCTTAGTACTATCCTGAAATCGCAACAATTTATCCTTTTCTTCTAATTTACCTTTTAAGATATTTACCTCAAGCTGATGTTGTTCTTCCTTTTCCAGATATTGTTTCCTAGGTCTTCTTCATCTTTTCTTCCTTCTTCCACTTGTTGCTTTAATTTGATCACTTCAACTTCTCTGTTCTGCTCCTTTGATTTTTCAAGATCTTCTTTTAGAGAGAGGATCTTTGATTCAAGTCTCTGAATTGTTATGCTCTGATCTTTTACTATATCCTGCAATTTTTCCCTTACCCTGGTTACTGTCTCCAATTGTTCATTTAATTTGGTAACTTCTTCAGTTTCTGCATTCTTCTTTTCGTATGCCATGAGACTTCTAATGTCTTCACTACCATTGAATGAGTCATTACTTTTAATATGGGTATACAAGCTTCTATTACCTTCTTCAGACATCTTTCCTTTGTTATGAGGGCATCTAGTAGCATAGTGACCAACTCTACCACATGAAAAACATTTGAAAGGTAGCTTACCTTTGAATCGTCCAGTTCCCCGTTCTAGATTCTTGATGAAATTTACCTCATCTTCTTCCTCTGACATGTATCCTGATGCTTCGAGTGCGGCTTCAGATGGTCCCTCTTTTCGCATCTCAAAAGCAGTTAAGATTCCGTGAAGTTGTGACATGGTGATTTTCTGCAGATTCTCCTTTTCTTCTATGGCAGACACTTTGGAATCAAATTTAGCAGACAGGGATCTCAAAACCTTTTCAACTAAGACAACTTCCTTAAATTTTTCACCCAAATCCCTCATACAATTTACAATCTCATCCATACACAAGAAGTAATTAGCTATGCTTTCATTACTATGCATCTTAAGATTTTCATACCGGATTCTAAGAGTTTGAAGCTTTGCTCTTTTTACCTGTTCATCTCCTTCGTAGCTTAGAATGATTTTGTCCCATATTTCCTTAGCTGATTTGTAATGCATGATCTTCATAAATTCTGATTGTGTCAAACTTCCCAATAAGACAGTAACAACTTTGGCATTGAGCTCATATTGCTTTCTCTCGGCTGCATCTGTAGGAATTACTGATGGGAATTGGTATCCACCTTCTACGATTCCCCAAACTTCTGCTCCAAGCGATTGTAGATATGTTGTGGTTCTTATATTCTAGTGGGTAAAGTTGCTCCCGTCAAAGACTGGTGGCCTGATGTGTGCCTCTCTTTCTGGATTAGCCATTCTGATGGATCTTTTCCTTCAAGCGATCAACGTTCTTCAAAAGGACCTGCTCTTATACCAATTGTTGGAAATAATACTGAGAGGGGGGGGGGGGTGAATCAGTATTATCAAATCAGTTAATTTTCATTTTTCATACTCAGATTTATATACGCGGCTTCAGTTCAGTATATCTGCATATATATGCGATTGTGTTAAATGCAACCAGCATACATGCAGTAATCTTATGATTCAGTTAGCTTATCTTCAATAAATGCATCAGAACATTATTAACCACATTAACAGTATTACAGATCATCACACATAAGAAGCACACATGAACACCATGATATAAGGTGGAAACCCAATGTGGGTGAAAACCACCTGTTGCAATTCGTCTCTTTCTTCCCTTAATAAGAAACTTCTTTTACAATGTACTGGTGTAGTCCTTTACTAGCACGCAGGCTTCAACCTACAGAGGGCTACAACCCTCTCTCGTTTTCCAGCTGCTTCTGGAAGGGAGCTACAACCCCCTTAGCTCTTGAACTAGTGGATATACTAGTATGTAGGTGCTGACCTACAGAAGGTTGCAACCTTCTTTTCTTCAAGGACCACGTTTCATAAATTTTCAGACTGGATCCCTAAGTACAAAACAATCACTGCTGCAATACAATAATCAACTTATACTTGTATAATAAATCTCTAAATCACCCAATACTGAGTCACTGAAACCCTGTCATCAAAACACAGAGCGCAAACCAGAGCCCAGAACTCTACAACAAACACTAGAATCAACAGCGACCTGAAACACCAAATCTCATAATGCATACGCTACTTGCTATATCAAAACCACGTGTATACATGCTTTCACCAGAGACAACCCGCGTACAGATCTAAAGATAATTACTTATACCTTCGTTGTCATATCCAACCCGATCCAAGCAGCACAAACCGATAACCAGCAATACTAGATCTTCCCACTTCATCAGACATCCATTCCTTGCACTCCCTTTTTCCTAATGATCCTCTCCTTATATAGGTTAGGCTTCTCTCAATACCATGGTCCAAAACCATGTAGAAACAATACCATGGACCCAATACTTGGGGTCGTCATTTCGAACCAAATACCATGGACCAATACCAAAATACCATGGACCAAATACCACAGACCAAAACCATGTATGCACTTTTCCTTCTGTGAACCTGCGTGTATACATATATGCACCTTTTGCTCTGCTAACCCATGTATATAAGAACTTTCATCATGGTCAACCTGTGTATACCTCTCCCTTGACCTGCTGCATTCTGATCTGTCATCTGATTAAGTTGTCATCACCTGTATCAAACCTCTGAGTGAGTTGCCATCAAGGACAACACCTATATGATAATGCCAACAAAAATAATAGAGCCAAGTAAGGTTCTTACCCCGAAACAGCCACCTCAGGGAGAAAATTAGGAAGCTAGCCATAGTCCAACCCACAACGAACAACCTGCTATTCTTTCTAAAGAGATGATGGAAATAAGGGAATTACGAAGGGAACAATGGACATTGTTGAACATAATAGTCCAGCTCCACCAGCAGATTAGGATTCTAAAAGCAAGGCAAAGGGTGAAAGGGACTTCAGGAAGAGAATGTCTAACCACACCAGTAAGATCCCTTAAGGGCAAGAGGCGGAGGACCAGAATTCGTCCCACTGCTCAAAACCCTGACAAAAGCCAAACTGTTGTTCCAAATGAAGCTGGAAAACAAACTGTTGTTCCAAATGAAGCAGAAGAGCAGACTGTTGTTCCATTTGAAAAGGAACAATAGTGGGCTGGAGTTCGTGTTAAAATTGAAAAAGATGATAAGATGGTTCAGATAGAGGCACCACCTTCGGGAGTAATAAGGGTTCTGAACTTGAAGCAGCGCAATAAAAAAGTTCAAGTAAAGCTCCCGGCCTCCACGGATGCATGGAAGAAGGACCCAAAAAAAAGAACCCTTCACAAACATTTGAAGTAAGCCCAGCAAGAAGCAGAAAAGCTTAGGGAGCAAACGGTCCCTTGAGAAAAATATGAAGAACTACAGCAACAGCTAAGGAACATCAACTTATCTGAAAGCCAAGCTTTCGAAGGATGGCGAAGGGAACAAGAGAAAGTTGCCAAGGTAACCCGTATATTAGATGTAGTTATTAAACAGATGGATACCTTGTGTTCTCTATACAATGACGTCCTAGCATGTAGAGCCCCTGCCAAGAACTATGCCTTATTTCTAATGGAAAGGTATTTACAATTGAAAATAAAGGCTGTTAATGCAGGTGCTCCCATACAAATTAACACTATAAATGATTTTATAAATTGCTGTAAACATTATGGGGTAAAATTGCAAAGGTTATTGTGTGAATTTTACTTGCATAACCTTGTACTAGAACAAGAGACCGAGCTGAAACCTGGCCCTTTTGTTGGAGATATTCAATTGCAAGCATTTATTTCATTTGCAGTCAATCAAATTAAATGGCTTAAAGCCTACAATTCTTTTCAAAGACAAGAAAACGGATTAGATCTATGGGTAAAAGCTGAGCCTAGAGACCCAGAACAGTTATGGAGGAGACATATAAATCTCATGAGGGTTCCAGGAGTGATTGAAGCATTAGGACCCATGCATGAAGCAATCATTCGGCAGGGGCTTGAATTCTTCTCCTCCACTAAAGACCCTGCCGTTGAAGCAGCTAAATTTCGATATCGAGTATCTAATCCGAACATCCAGCTCAAGGAACCATTTAAGTATGAGAATTTTAAGCTTGCTGCTAACCGATTCCCCCTCTATGGAGAAATTGTTTTGAGGGCAGGGCCATCCTGGTTAGGATATATGTTCCGGAGTCCAATCATTTGGCATCCTACACTTGGATACCAAGCCCTGTATGAGATTCCTGAGGGCCAGATAGGTCATTTCTTTGATCATTGAATTTTGCATAACGGTTGTAGGCCCCCACACGAGATTCCATCTCTAGCCTACTCCCTCACTACTTTGCATGTCAACTACAATGTTTTCATGAGGCCATGAAAAAGGGTAAGCTGGGGGGTGTGTGGAGTATCAAGGAAGGTATGTTCTGATAGTTATTTTAGTATCTTTTCATTAGAACTTAAAAGCCTTTTGCATTAGAAACTTAGATAATGATGATGATTTATAACGAAAGACGAGAGATTAATAAGAAACACTGATAATTGTCATTCCTATGTGCAGGAGGGAGGAAAAACAGAAGGTGGCCATTCCAAAGGAAAAGACAAGGATGAGCTAACTGTTGTCCCTTTGACGGGAGACCGCAAGCAAACCAGATCAAAACGGATCAACCCAGGAAAGGAAGTGGAGATATCAGCTCGGAGCAGAAAAGGGAAAAAGTGACGCAGGATTAACGATTCTGCGAATCCCTCAAGATCTTAGATCCAGAGGGATCACTATTTTATCTATTTTCTGTATCTAGATATCTCCACCATCTTCCTTATATAAGGGATAGCGCTGTTGGCTAGGGGGGAGGACTTTTTATGTAATTTCTTTTAAGGAAGATCAAGACTATGATCTTTATGTTCTGTTGAAGACTTGAGTTCCTGTAATTTTATTTCATGCATTGATACAAACTTGGTTACTCTTTTATCTTTGAGCCTGGATCAATCTTAAGCGGTGTACCTCTGGAGGCTAAGGGCCCGGCCCTAGAGGACACTTGCTTTTGTACCATTACGCGTGGTTTCTGTGTGGTTTGTTCATAGACGTAATCTGGTAATCTGTTGTGTTTTAAGAACGTTATATTACATGCTCTGTTATGTTTAACTCGTTTAATGTTCCTGCAAACAAAAGTATGATATTGACACTGTACCATGTTGCCAATCCTTTAAGTGTTGATTAATCTCTATAGTATACTCTCATTCCATTACAGAGTTTGATGCGATTATGCTTTAGCATTACAACAATTATCTTGAGAAGTCTGATTTCACAAGATCATTGAATCCTTAAATGTTACTGTTTTCACTTTGAGATGCAATCGTATGCTTCATTTAGAGCAATAACGAAATCATATTTAGCACGTTGTGTTTCTATGGTTTTAATCGGTAGTGTTGTTCCATAGTGTGTGTATATCTTCTAAGAGTGAAGGGTTGATGTTTTGATTGGAGTGATTAAATAGAGTTACAACTTGACGAATTTGGTTACTTCTTATTTCAACTGCTGTTTCATTTCTGAATTGATGTTCCATTTAGTTGCTATTTCATTTGAATTGCTGTTCCATTTAGTCGTTGTTCCATTTTAGTTGTTGTTCCATCTTAGTTGCCGTTCCATCTTAGTTGTTGTTCCATTTTAGTTGCTGTTCTATTTCAATTGTTGTTCCATTTCCAGATTGCTGATTTACTGTTTTATTTACTTGTCATTTCTTAAGGACAGTCTCAGGCTGTAGTGAGCATCAACATCTGCTATTTGGCTCCCAGACCTCTGATCTTCTCCCATCAGCTATGAAAGGGATGGGTTATTGCTACCGAACCCTTGGCTGATGTGATGTTCTATTTCATTGCTATTTCCTTTACTTGCCGTTTCATTTCTATTCATTAAGGACGATCTCAGGCTGTAATGAGCCCTAGCATCTGCTACCTGACTCCCAGACCTCAGATCTATTCTCATCAGTTACGAAAAGGATGGGTTATTGCTACCGAACCTTTGACTGATGTAATGCTTGGTGTGATTTAGCCTTTTGAAGTAGTTAAGGTGTAGACACGCATCTATTTGCTTTCGTAGTTTTTAAACAACTGTACTATAAGCATTACTCTGACAAGTGCTAAGCCTCAGACTGAGACACTCTTTGAAATAGCCAGACGTTCCCGGATTGACATATTAATGTGAGGTAAATAGAGGTGAAAGAGACCCTTTTTATAGCTCTACAATTTTATTCAATCCAATGGAAGCAAGGTAGTTGGTGCTACTTGAGCCTCCCTAAGCTCTAAATAAATTGGTTGAAAGCAAGAATTCTAAAAGATAAATGCAAAGAAAGGAATATTAAGTTGTTAATATGTTGAGAAGTATTTTTAATGATTGGAATTTAGTCTTCAAATCAAAGGGGCCATATAGGAGTTCTACCATTTTCTATTGCACATGTTTAGAGATATTGAATTCTACATTAATTGAATTTTTTTGAGATTTGAGTCAAAGAGACCTTCAAATAAAATAAAATGTTCTAGTTGCTTTATAATATGAGCATTTCTTCGTATATCATTAGGCAAGTTGGCATAGGCTTTGTAGGGAGGATATCACAAAGGCCAATGTCATCAAAAAGGTTTATAAAGAACCTCGAGAGAGGGTCTTCCTAACCATATGGATCCCAAACTTAAAAACCCCTCAAAGAGAAATTTAAATCTCCCTTGACAGTAATGTAACATGTTACCACTCAAACTAGCGGGGGTCCTAAAAGGGGATCCTTGAAGGGTTAATACTAGCCAAAGGGAAACAATGGACTAATAGCCCATTGTCACCTTGGCTAAGGCTCCCTTCTCTTTACAAATTTTCACTGATGGGAGGAGACCCATTATGATAAGGATCACGAAATGGATGGACCAACGATAGGGTGAGGGGTGATCCTAGAAACCCATTCACAAGAGAGGCTCAAATATGTGGCTTGCTTCTCTTGGAAGACATGTAAGGCTCAAATATGTGGCTTGCTTCTCTAAGCCCTATAATTCTTGTCGAAACTTGGGTTCCATGTGATCTTTGAAGAACTAACCTTGATAGTGCATGGGACCACATGGGACCAAAGGGACCCGAGGATCAGTCAAGGGGATAGGATTTAGCAACCAATGATATGCTTGACCTAATTACGGAGGGGAAATGGATCAATGAATGAATTTTGAATGAAAGACAATGCAAGGATACCAACAATGTTTCTAGTCCAGGGGAAACCAAGGGAAACAATTGGTCTTCGAGCTATGGCTTGCAATTTCTCAAGATCCCACCATAAAAACCTCATGAAATTTTGGAGGGCTTATTGAGGAAACAAATGTATGCAAATGTATTGATTGCATGCATATGGTGTCACAGTCTCAAAGCTATGTATGGTGAACTCTTATCTACTGGGTATTTGATCCAACCTTGTGAAGGTAGAGGAGCATTAGTTATCATGGTTGATCACATGACTTAGAGGCTTCATATGTACCTAAATCACTTCATATCTTATATGAGTCATCTACAAATTTGTGCGCATACTTTTCGGATTTATGCATAAACCATGTGAGGGACATTGGTTTGCTGCAAAAAGAGTCTTGAGATACTTAAAGGGGACTCAAGATTATGGGCTTAAGTACACCAAGGTCGATGACTTCTGTCTTATTGCACATTCTAATTCATACTTCAATAGGGACAAGGAAAACATAGTATCAACTTCAGGATATCTCATGAGTCTTGGATCAACAATGGTCTCCTGCATGGGGCTTCACTCAATGAACCTCTCACATATCACGCGCGCTCGTGGCATACTAAATGATACCCCTATTTTGATTACATGTTGAAAAACATCTCTATAAATCACATTATATAACCCCATTATGAATGAACGTGGTATGGTATTGCTCCCCAAATGAAGCCCTCGTGGTCTCCTAGAGGTCACGCAAACAATCAGTTTCGATAGATTCAACAGCAAAAGCAAAATATGTGGCATTCCTAGAGGTGACAAAGGAAATTGCTTTGCTCAGGAAAATAATTGAAGGCTTGCAAGAGAAACAAGTGAACTCAACTCCTTTATGTTTAGATATTACTTCTACAATCAGGTTGGCCAAGAACCCAAGATTTTGATTGAACCAAGCACATCAATATGAAATATCATTTGATTCGATACCATGCAAAGGCCAAAACTATTCATCCAATACATTGCTCTACGACTAAGCAAATTGTAGACATCTTCACCAAAGCTCTAGGAAGAGAAAAATTTGAAAAGTTCAAAATGATGCTTGGGCTAAAAAAATCTCCTTCAAATTAAAGGGGAGAATGTTAGACATTGAAATCGTTCAAGATTATAGTTTAAAATAACTAGATGTAAAATTACATGAGGTAACAATTAATGGGTTGGGTTTTAATAGTTGTCTTTTAATGTGATAAATTTGTTTTCATTTCTTAATGAATGACCATTAGAACTATTCGATCCTGAAAGAGTACAACCTTTCAAACCCATTTCCTTTTTATCTTTCCTAAAACAATACCCTTGCTTAAATGACAATGAGCTTGAAAATAAATAAATAAAAAATAAAGCACTCTTTAATAGTCAAAAACCTCAAAACATAAATAAAAAATACACATAATTTTTCCAAAATTCAAATTTTAAAATTTTACATTCTCTTGCACCTTCCTTGTGTGACCACAATATCTCCACAATTTGAGTAAAAGAAAAATAAAATCTATTTATGGAAAATAGAGAGTATAATGATTATAAATTATTTCCTCCAAATTTACTAATTTGAATTATTGCCTCCAATTTTAAGAATTTTGTCAAATTTTCACAAATCACTAAATTATTGTGCAATCCGAATTAAACCATGTGAAGGGTTTCAGGTTTTTCCCCAGTGAGGGAGAGAATTCTATAGTAATTGGATCCCCTTTCCCCTCTCTGGCATTGATTATTTTATAATGACAATATGAGGGTAGTGAACTTGATTAATCTATTTATAGCTAAGTTTTTTATAGGGTTGGCTAAGGACTTGCAATTCAAGGATACAATTTTCATTTTGAAAGAGATCCAACGCTTGAAGCTCTATGGTGCAAAATGATATATATATATATATATATATATATATATATATATATATATAATATATATATATAATATATAATATATATATATTATATATAATATAATAGATATAGAATATATATATATATATATATATATATCTATATATATATATATATATATTCAGGAGAAATTTAAAATTTGCATATTTATGTTCCCACTGAAAAAAGGATTTTCCCCCTCTCTTGGTGACATTTAGATGATCATTGCTATGAGGCCAAACCCTCTACCAAGTCTAAAAATGGTTGTTAGACGAGTTAGAGAAGGGGAAAAAAAAGGCGAGCAGAGCATCATAAATTGTAACAAGGGGGGGGGGCTAAAGAGGAGGAGGGTAGCAGGGAAACAAAAGTAATAGGGAGAGAAGGGGGAATAGAGGGGAGGGAAGGGACAAAGAAGAACATCAAGAAGGAAAGAGAAAAGGAGAGCCTTGGGAGAAAAATTAGGTTGTCCCTAAGATCCAAGGGGGAGGAAGTGATTCATGGAAGGACACTAAATCACAAAAACACAATAGGAGATAGGCAAGAAACTAGAAAAAGGAGGTTGTTGCTTGGGGAGGGAGGGCCCTACTATGAGGTTGGAGAAGCTTGTCTGATAGTGTCTAGCAAACACGATTGAAGTTGAAGATCAATAGCACTCTTCCGTGCATGGCACAAGGGAGAAAAAGAGGCTCTAGATTATGATATTGAAGGAGGCGCTTGAATGTGTGGAGTTTTAAGAGGTTTGCTATTGATGCCAAAGAAACTATCATTACTGAATTGGAGGTAACCCTGAATATGTTGCATGTCTCATGAGTCTTATTGAGAAATGTTCAAGCCTTCTTAAAAGACTGCCACCAAGGAATTCACTATCCCTTGAAGTTGACTATAATCCCTTGCCTAAAAGAATTCAGGATCACACAGTGTGCTAAGCAAAAGCTTAAAGGCTCTCATAATGCGAAGAAGCAATTGCATAGTAAGAAAGCAATAGAGTATGAATAGTGTAAACATGTGCGTAGTTCAATAAATAATAAACATATGTATGTCTATGTGTTGATTGTATGCATATGGTATCACAATCTCAAAGATGTGTATGGTGAACTCTTATCTGGTGGGTATTTGATCTGACCAAGTGAAGGTAGAGGAGCATTAGTCATCATGGTTGATCACATGACTTAGAGGCTTCAAGTGTCCTTGAAACACTTTGTACCTACACGAGTCATCTACATTCTTTGCATAGAATATGACAATTAAGGTTGTGAACACATTATTTGATGATGGTTGGATGTCATTTTCCATACATGGTTTAGGGGATGTCACTATTTGTATAAAGTCTTTTTCAAATTACATAAACCATATATCGTCGTTAAATAGCCTATGTTTAATAGACATGAGCATCTTGAGTGTAAAATATTTCGTGCTTTTACAAGAGGTTTATATGGTAGACATCTTGAAGGAATGATTTTGATGTATTTTGATAAAGTTTGTTTTTTTTTTTTTTTTTTAAGTATAGTTAAAGGTTCAATCTAAGAGGATTTATGTCCTCATATTGACCAGGTTGGTGCCTAGATTGGCCTAAGAGGCTTTTTCCCATCATTCAAGGTTGGCACCTCGAAGAATTAAAGAACTTATAATACAAGTTGGAGCCCATATTTATAAATGAGAATAAAAATCCTCACTATATTTAATAAAATTTTTATTTTTGTTCTACTTCTTATGTTCTAGCTTAACCTTTTAACTAACATAATATAACAATTGTAAGAAGTATCAATTCACCCCCCTAGTATTTCTAGCAAGGTTTGAGACATATTTGGACATACCAAAGCCCATGATTATGTTGTTTATGTGATAGGTAAGTATTTTCCACTTGCGTGTCCACTGAGACCCTCTCTCTGGCACTATAATTCTATAATGGTTAGTAATGGCAGCTAAACTACATGTACAAACTACTTGCAATATGTTTCAACATATATTTTCCTAAGTTGATATTTAGATATGTCATTAGGTAATGGAGATATTTTTCATTGATTTTTAAAACTATTTATCATTCATAATTTCAAACCCTCATCATTTAGCCTATATCAACAAGCTCATCTCCTCTCGAAGGTCACCTTCAAATAATTAGGAGGTTGAGAATAAGGGAGTGTTCTCCAAATAGATTTGTTGACCTTAGAGTGCAATGTACCAATTGTGCTTTCCACATACTCTCGAGGTGGGACATACCTTCAACCAATCTAATAAACTCTTCAAAATAGAAACATGTGCCAAGATGGTAGCTCTCATTTAATAAATCCATATCTATTTATAATGAGGTCAGGATAAGCTCATTAGATTCTAATTATAATGGTTGTTCCAACTTACACCTCAAGCCTTGAAAATTCTCTTTCTAAATTCAACTCAACTGGTAATCCTCTCAACGTTGCCTCAATTATGGTGGATGTTTAAGGATTTAAAATAGGTCTAGATTGGTACATTTCTATTCTCAAACCGCTTGATTCATATTCCAACTTATGTTGAATCCAATGATAAATATTAGCATAAATGATTCCCTCCAATAGGCTCCCATAAAAGCACTTAAGGCTGGGCTAATGCTTTCATTCCGTCCAAAAATCTAACAATTTTGAAAATACATCTCAATTTTTTAATTTATATATTTTATTAAATATATTTATATCATCAAGATAATTTTTTAAATATATATTGAAAATCAATAAATTTTTAGTAACCCATTAAATTAAACAAAACAAAATAATTAATAAATATTAAATCAATAGATCCTAATTAACACATTAAAACTATGTAATTATTACATAAATAAAAAATTGATCGGTCAATTTTCAAACAATTTGGTGGGAAATTTTCAGATTTCAAGTGCTTCTCGAACAATTTGGTGTTGAAGCATTTTGGGACACTTTTCAGCAAATAGATAAACCGTTCAAGGAGCATTAGCTGGTGCACACATTTACAGATAGATGATTAACACCACTATCCTCGGGAAGTATTGTGGAGCATTAACAAGTGAGGTGCTTCTGGCAATAACCCTTCCACACCATAAGACATGTTTACAATCTATGCAATTACAACCATTCCTTCTGTTAGGCCCAATCTTCCATGGATTTTGCAAGGCCTGATCTTCCATGGTTTTTTCCTAAAACATGTATTTTTTTCTCTTTCTCAAAAATTTTCTCTTTGAATAACTTATCATCTCTAGTAGGTGAAAATGGAAAACATTTCTCTGGTCTCTCCTTGATAAGGATTACTCCTTTTCCCTATAGAAAATATAGGTGGTAGAACTGCAAGGCACTTGAATCGATAAATTTTCCTTTAAGTTAGATTGAATACACAAGCAATTTCTCCCAATAATGGGAAATGTAATGCTCAAGACAATAATAAGGGTCAAACTAATTGACCCGAAGTTTAACCGTCAAAACTAGGACACCAGACAACTTGAACTTTAACCCTACTTTCAGAACAGGACACCACGCAGAAGGCACACCAGTCTAGATATGCTCTTTAGTAGTCCATGCCACCCATACCATCTCTCATACCTAGCACTTCCTTCTTATCCTTCAGAATCACAACAATGATGCACTATGTTGTGGTTAACAATGAAGACACACTTGTAGCATCAACAAAAAAAAATCTGATCACTTTCAGGGGATCAATAATCCCCGCCTTCACCTTATCAATGTATTCACCTTAGTCAGCATCATAATTAAGGTCAAGATTATATTGCTCATTAATTTCCCAACAACCACTGCACCTTCCACACCAGCATTTGCAGCAATCATACATGAAAACATCTTCAATCGTATATGCAGTTTGACCTTCTTGAGGTAGATTTCGTCATTTTTTCCCGAGGTAGGGTTTGAACCCCTTCCTGAAGTAATTTGGGCCTTCAATTCCTTATTTTTATGTGATGCCAATTCATGCATATCTGTAGACTAAATTATAGCATCCTTGACAATATATTAGAGATTGTTTTCTTTCAAAAACAATGTTACCTTGGATTTTGATGACACCTATCTAGAGGCACCATCTAATTTGTCCTCAAATCTGAGGCTTGATGCTACCATCTCTGAAATCTATTTTACAAAATTTTTGAATATGAAAATAAAAAAACAAAATTATACCTGCAAGAGTGGTTAGTCCTTCAAGAAACAATAATGAAACCCTCTAATTGCTGGTCTTTGATTCTGGTAGTTTATCTATTGTTGTAAACCCTTGAGGATCTTAATTAGAGATGATCCTCTTATACCATGTAAAATTTTTCTAATTCAAGAGGACACATGTCTTGTGTTTCTTTCTCAAATAACTCAAATCTTGAATTTTACTTTAACAACTGAATAAAATTCTGAACATGGAACAATCACATATATAACTAGAAAACCTAAATAGTGGACTCAAAATAGATTTTCAAGTACACACATAATTCTGTCCTTCAAATCAGCTTATCATTAATGATCAAAACTTATAAGGACACATCAAAACTAAGGTTTTCAGCTTCCTGGACACTCATATCTTCTCTATTTCCTTGCTGGATACTCAAACCCACACTTTACTGAATTGTTGTACAACACTGTTCAATATGGATTCTAATATGACGTTGGCTCCTTTCCTGTGATTTGAATCTGCTCAGCTAATATTTCTTTGATCTCTTGTATTTTTTATGTCAAAAAATGTTTGTATACAACTCCTCTAATCTGGTTCTATTTATGATCTCAGACTCTAATTTAGAAAATTAATCTACCCTATCTTAGCAACTAATCTCTTTAATCCGAGAAACCACCTTTTCTCAACATTTATGTGTACAACTAAGATTATATCAAATACAAATCACTAATATTCTGAAAATATCTAGAATATTTCATTTAGATTTTGAAGAGTTAGGAGATCTAGTGAAATTGATCTTTCACTTTTATTTACTAAATGAAATTACAAGATGGTATTATTTCACAGTTTTACTAGGTGGTCACCAAAAGTTGTCTTGAACCACTTCTCACACATTCACGCCTTACATGTGTACGAAGTTCCTACATGAGTTACACTTATCGACATACCCTGTATACCTTGTACCTAGTTCCAAATCAAAGCAAAGGTCTTAGCAGATCACCATTTCTCATATGCTGCTAGTCACAATAGCTTCTTTAAGACATTATACAACAAGAGTAATTTCTTTCAGAATGGACTCTAATAAGAGGTGAAAAATATTTGTTGCTTCATGTGAGATTTATTAGAGGAATAAAACAGAGACTGTGAGAAGTCTAGGACTAATGTATGCCTTTCCCATTCCAAATAAAAGGTGAGAATCCATTAACATTGCCTTTAGAAGTTTGCATCAGACCGGAGGGAAAATCTCCATCTTTGTTATTTCTAGGGTGCTACTGAAAAATTCTCACACGTTGTTGAACTATTCATGCCACATGTTTATAGGCTTCATGGATTTAAGAAAAATCAGTTTAGAGTTAGAAGAGCCAACTAGGTTTAAAGAGAAATTTAAGGCTGAAAGGCAACTTTAGGGTAACAAAAATTAGTGGTATTAATTTGAAATTTTAACAAAATAAAGTTTAGTTTGTAAAATTGGTTTTCCCACATGCAAGAGATAAGTGAGCCTACTTGAAGGCTTTAGACAGGCTCTTAAGCCTGATACAAAAGTATATTTCGGAATGTTTTCATGTGGGTAATTTGTGAGAAACAGATTCCTAGCTCAAGTGCAGTGTCCATATTCCTCTTGGACAGGCATGGATTCACATCTAAACCTATCTAGGAAAGCATTTTGGAGTAATGCTTCAAAAAATGTGCAGGGAGTGGCTGCACCATGGAGCAAACTTTCATTGGTGTAAGGTGTGAATTTTGAGGGGTATTTATTGGCACAAGGTGTGAAATCTAAGGGGTATTTATTCTGTGAACTCTGAGGGGTATTAATTCTGCCAAAATTGCTTAGCACATGCACCATGGAGCAGAGTTTCATTGGCGTAAGGTGTGAACTTGACGGGTATTTATTCTACCAAAATTGCTCAGGACATACACCCAATCTAATCCCTTTAGATCAAAGTCAGAATAGAACCCTAGTGAACAAAAAAACACTTGTTCACCTCACCAGTGAGTCAATCACCCATTGGCAGGAAAAGCCATTTTATCCCATATATTGTTGAAGCATTTTCTTTTTCATATTAATAAAGGCTCTGTTTTGAGGGTTTTCCAGAAATATTTGAATGTTGTTCTTCTTTATTGTCAAAGATTCAATGTTTTATTCCAAAATTCAGAATTTTGTTTCAAATTTCAGGTATTTCAAAACTTTTTTTTCCTGGGGAAAAGTATCATAATTTTCATTATCAAGGAAAATTACATGTTGTAAATGCCATAGACATATGCAGAAAAGTGACCGAGGTCATCTAAGAACTGTTTTGTACTGTAGAAATCTATACAAAAAACCTAGAGATGGGTGTTTTGATAGTATCTAATCATATACATTATTATTTACATATTCAATTTTTTCAAAATTTCACCCATGGTGATTATTATTTTGTAGAAAAAAATAAATAACATAAATAGATAAGTTAGGTCTTGTCAACACTCTGTAGTTCCTGATCCATTTATGGTCTATGGAAATACTAGTAGATCTATTCTGGTGTGTCCTCCCTGGTCAACCATTCCCCTCTAGGAAGATGCGTTGCTGCTTTTGAAAGTCGGTCCACAAGTTCATTGCTTTGGGATCTTGGGTTTGGAGCTTCAGCCCACCACTGGTTCTAGGGATTTATTATACCATTGCCAACCCAAGTAAGTGACAAATTTAGAGTATGTAACGTCTGCGCCCAGACCTATTGTGTTGTAGGGAAGGAGAGAAAGAGATGGTGATTTGATTCCTCCTCCTCATGACATAATACACACCATGTAGGTCCCTGAAAATACTGTTTTCTGAGATTAGTTCCGGTCAGGGTTTTTTCCATAATGATGTTCCACATCAAAAGATGAGTACCCGGGGGGCCATTTAGCTTCCATATGCTGCTCCACCAGCTATCTAAAGAATCAGGTTTATGGCTATCATGGATAATGGGATATCCATCCTTTGGAGTATAGATCCCCTTCTGTGCAAAACACAAAATCAGTTCATCATCCTCATCCCTTAGTCTCACATGGGATTCAATCAAAGTCGTTGAATATCTCCTCCACTCCATATGCCAGTGGTCTGGTATATCTAGGGCCTCCACTAGTATATGCAGTGGTGTTGTATAGGTCCTTGATCTGTGTGATGTTTGCCACTCCATTATGATTTAGGAAGGCAATCAAGCTAGGAGGGAGATGGTGTGAGTTGCCGCAACAAATCCATGGATTCGTCCCAATGTAGATAGACATATCCTTGCCGATCTGCCAAGTAAGACCCCTTCTTGTGATGGGAAGGGTATTTATAATAACCCTCCAAATCACTAATATTCCTTTCCTGTTCCAAGCAGGTAACCTTAACCAGTCCATGACTGTGCGCCACCATATGTATTTAGAGGTAACCACCTCTGACCAAAGGCTCTTGTGCTTTAGGAGAAGCCATTCTAATTTGGCTACAAGTGCTTGAGCAAAGGTAGAGAGGCTCTTGAGGCCCCAACCTCCCCATTTTTTTGGAGTTACAATTCTACTCCATTTGACCCACGCATAGGGTTTTCCCTCCTTGTGACGCTTCCATAAGAAGTGGTAGCAAATTTGCTAAATCCTTTGTAATATACCTTGGGGGATCCAGGCCAGAGACATCCAGAAGACTAGTGTTGGTTCTAGAACCGATTTAATGAGCACCAATCTACCTTCTCTAGATAGTAGACGATGGCTCCAAATATTTATTCTTCTTTCCACCTTGGCAATCAAACAGGTCCAATATGCAATTTTGTATCCATCTTCTTTTATCTTGAAACCCAAGTACTTCAACCAATCCTCCATTGTTAGGCTTTGGAAGGGGAAGTTTTGGAGTGCATGATAGGTTTCCTATTGAGTACAAGCTGAGAGAGATATAGTGGATTTGACACCATTTATTTCCATCCCTTTTGTGCCACAAAAAAGATTCAACACTTCAAAGAGAGTGTTGTTGTCCTAAATTCCTCCATCTATGAAGATGAGCATGTCATCCATAAAGAGAAAATGTGTTAGAGTGCATTGCTCCATGATCTTGAGACACTTGAGAGTCCCAGATTTTTTTTTCGATGTAATCAGCTTGCTAAGCCTTCCATCACTATAAGGAAAAGTAATGGGGAGAGAGGACACCCTTGCCGGGTTCCTCGCTATACCTGAAAGGAATGGGAGACTGATCCATTGATTAAGGTTTCGATGGATACAGATGTAATGCAACACATTATCCATCTGATAAAAACCAATGGAAAGCCCAAGTGAGTAAGGATCATCCTTAAGAATAACCAGCTGACCCTGTCAAAGGCCTTTGAGAGGTCAATCTTGAGCATCACCCCTTTAAGCTTCTTCTGTTTGATGGAGTGTAAGGCCTCGTGTGTTGTGTCGATGGCCTCATGGATTTGCCGATTGTGTAGGAAGGAAAACTATTCTGAGGAGATGTTGCTTGATAGGATCAGCTTGATGTAGTTAGCAATGATCTTCGCAATAATTTTGTATATGTAGTTACATAGATATATAGGCTGGAAGTCATTGAAGGATGTCGAGGAGTCTATCTTGGGAATGAGGGCTATATAGGTGGAATTTATAGGTTCATACATTATGCCTGATGTACAACATTCCTTGATCACATCAGGTAGATCTAGTCCAATAATGTCAAAGAACATAAGATAGAATTCCATGGACTAATGATTTGGCCCCAGACTTTTGTCCTTCTTAAACCACTTCAGGGCGCCCTTAAGTTCCCCGATAGTAATAGGTTTTATGAGATCCTCCACCAAGTCAGTTTCTATAAATCTGGGAAAATACCCTATAATGTGAATGATAATAGCTAGAGGTGTGCTTGGTGGGGCTTTGAACAATTGCTTGAAGTGAGTGTTACCCAACCATGCCAACTAATTATAAATTTTAGCAATCAGACCCTGTTCCATAGGCATCTGCTAGATAGTATTGCTAGCTTTCTTTCCATTTGAAAATTTATGGAAGAATTTTGTATTTCCATCCCCTGCTTATAACCAAATTGCCTTGCTTCTCAGCCTCCAAGTTTCTTCTCGATCCAACAGAATCTTTGATGTCTAGGTTTCCAAGTCCACAAGGTGTAGTTTTGCTGCTATAGAGGTGTACCCTCTTCCCTGTTCATCCATTAGAGTGGCAAGTTGATTTTCAATGTCACCAAGGGTATGTTCCTCCTTGGCCTTTTTCCTTCTGGCCCAATCTATGGATAATCGCTTGAGTTTGACCAGGTTACTATAGAAACCCTCAGCCTTCCTCTGGACATTTGGTAAGGGATGGGCCTTCCAAAATTTTGAAACCAACTTGAGATATTCAGGGTCCTTTAACCAGGTCGAATTAAACTTAAAAGGAGCCCTAGGTTTTTTGAAGGAGCCTACCACTTCCAGATAAATAGGGGACTGATCTGATATTCCTCTAGTGCCTTCCCAATGTCTATAATTTGTGAGGGAAGTAAGCAGATCTTCATGAATGAGATACATGTCTAGTTTCCTCCCCAGATCTGCATCTCTAGTCATTCTATTTTGCCAGGATGGAAGCTTTTTGTTCATAGGGACATCAATAAGACCATGTTGGTCCAAGAGGATGTCGAGCTAATCTGAGAGTGGATCCAGCTGCAAGTGGTGTCCCCAGATTCTTCATGTCCGATGGAGAAATTAAGATCTCCCCCTAGAATAGTGGATTGGTCTATCAACGGATTCTCAAGGAGCTTTTGCAAGAAATCCAATATACTGTGATTGGGTGCATAAATGCTCATAATACAAGATTTCTACCCAATTTAGCTGAAAATATATCGATACCCAGGAAACCCTGACCTCCCCAAGTCGATGTAACCTTGATGGTTTGAGGGTTTATCCCAAGAGCTAGACCCTCAGATCTGTCAGCAACATCTAGGGCTTGAAAGTGCCACCCTAGCATGATAGTTAGAAGGGTCCTAACAATCAATTCAAAGCTACCTAGGGTTTCTTGAAGAAAAATAATGTCACAAGGCTCATAGTTCAAGAGTCCCTTAAGGGCTAATTTTTTAGAGGGACTAGCTAATCCTCTACAGCTGAAGGAGAGCCACTTCATGAGGGAACATTGCCAAGGGTGTCTGGTGCTCTAAGTACCCTTTCAATGGTGTTTTGTTTTACATGAGCTACATCATCCCCAACAATCTTAATGGCTTCGGACATCTTGGAAGGCCTCCCCCGGGTGGGTTTATGCTCAACATTAGAGTGTGTGATACCCATTCCAAGCGAGTCAAGGATTGCTTGGTGGCAGGAATGGAGGTTGTAGGAATGTGAACCCGAAGTAGATGGGGAAATAGGATTGTGTTGGAGCCCCTATCCAAGGAAAAAATGGGGGGGGGGGGGGGGTGCTGGAAAAGATAGGGAACGGGTGATCAAGTGCACATGTAATGGGAGGGGTAACCAAACAAGGTGAAGATGCAGATGATGCCAATGAGAAAAAAATGTTTATTCAAATTCGATGTAGATGATAAGGGAGAAGAAATTGTACCCGATGTAGGAGCAGCCTCTACAGGAGACCGAGATCTAGTAATAGGAGGGGATATTGGTGGGATCTGGGAAGCACTGGGTGGTTGAGAAGTGACCCCAGCCACATCCTTTGGACTATCCGGACCTGTGGGCTGCTCATCCACAATCAGGTCTTCCATCTGGTAATGTTTGGTTCCCTTTGTAGCAGCCAGAGTAGTAGGCATGAGCAATGGGCATCCTTTGAAAAGATGTCCAACCTTACGGCATCGTCTACACCTGAATGGAACACCTTCATAATCAAGAATATGTCAGTGAGAGAAATGCCTCCAATGTAGGGAAATCGTTTCCTCTAGGCCTTCTTTGGTGTCCAAATGAACTAGGATGTGAGCCATAGTCATACTCCCTAACGTTTCATAGGACTCATCATGTTCCAAATTGGTACCTAGTGGATTACCTATGTGCTTCAAAATGACTGGAGTCCAGTATTGCATCAAAAGGCCTAGTAATCAAACCTAAATCAGCCCCGCTCCAATCTGTTCCCTCTCAGGATCAAATAAGGGATCCCATCTTTTCAGCAGAACAGGGGCTAATTCGATATGTCAGAATCTAGAGATTATCCAGCCTGTGTACTCTTCCCTGTGGAAACGAAGGGAAAACCATCCTTGCACAAGCACCCGAATGGTGGGTAATTCTTTGGGTAAAGAACCCAAAATCTCTGAGGTCTAAAAAGAAGTCTCTCCACAGTATAGTTCTGCCCCCAAACTCGGCTCACCAAGACCTTCTTGGCTGTATCAGCAACTTCCCCCATTGAGAGGTCTTCGCCCAAGGATAGGTTGATGTCCCTGTCAACAGATTTTAGGCACCTTCCCTTCTTTTGCTTTTCAGTTCTGCAAGCCATCGAATAGTCCCAAAGATGTCCTCGTATGGCTTGGTTAACTGTTTGTGGGGTGGCTGGGGTCAATTTCGGGTTTGGGACCAGGGAGTTGAAGCATAAAGAATGGAGTGGGGTACTGGGAGATGGGCCACCAGGGTTAAGGGTGCTACTGGATAGTATAGGGAATGAGTAGGTTGCAGTCCCAAGAGGGGGGACTCCAGAGGAGGAAGGGTTGTAGGGCGGGGTGGAGATGTGGGGTAGACGGGGTAATGGCACATTAGAAGTGGACGATGGTTGCAGGTAGGTATCGAGGAGACTCAAGGAAATCGGGGAAAGCAGTGGGAAGTCTAGGCCGGAGGCATATTCGATGTTGACAAAGGGTGGAGGATGGGGCATAGATGGCCCAGGTCAGTCAAGTGCAGAGCTAGGAGTTGACAGAGGTCACATAGATGTGGCAAAGGGACCAAAGCTCGACACAGCGTGATACCGAGACCAAATGACCTCATGGGGATTGGGGTCCTTGGTATAGTCCACCTTGTCCAATTCCATTGCAACCAACAAGAAAATGGTCAATGGTGGTTATGGACTATAAGGAAGGCAGGAGGACCACAAGAATGGAAAATGCTAGAGAGACCGTGGGAAGGAGGTAAGGTTGGATGGAGTCTGGCGAGTCATGGAGGTTAACCCTGACCATCATGTGCCTTGTAGTAGTGCCACTGTAACTCCATTATCACCGACCATCAGAGCTTCGCTAGGGTTTCTTTTCCTCTTCATTTTCTGCCATTTTCAAAATAATTATTTGTTTGTGTTCTTGTCTATATTTTTGGAATAATTTATAAAGATGTAATAGTATGGTGGTTTTAGATTTTCGTTGTTTCATCAAGTATATTCCAGTATAATACTGTATTCCAGCTTTTTTTATCAAAAAATATTTGTTCAGGAACCTAACATGTCATATTTGGCCATGATATAACTATTTACTATTTTAGTATTACAGTGACTGGAATAATGGACATAGGGTGATTGTAAGAGATTAACTGCATACATGAGATACATTTTTGGCCTGTTTGGGTACACCAAACTTTATTTATAAGATATTCAATACATGTTCAGGTACACCAAACTTTGTGTATAAGATCTCTAATAAAGTGAGTTACTTTACTTCATTGTTACTCCAAAATGAAGTCTTTTCTCTTCACCTGTCATTAGCTCTGTCAGTATTAACTATTTAACATGTTCGTTAATTTGTTTAAACCATCAGCAGATTGTTGTTGTAGTTGGTGCATTTTTAGTGGGAAGATACCATTTTGTTTGATTGCTTTATTTAGTTTATTTTTTACACAAATGTTATTATGAACAATATTTCTATGGATGTCATGGTTTGTTAAAAGTGAGGACTCATAAATAGTGAGCACCTTATTCACATCCACCTGGTCATTATTTAAACTTTATATTGAATCACAATGCAGGAAATTCCAGGGATGCTCCTCGCTTTATTGCTCTGTTCCGATTACCGAAAGAGCAGGGAACTTAGCAATGATACAAAATTGTCTGTTATGAGGGGCTGCAAGTATTTTTGGCATGCTCTTTCAGGATATACAACTGATTTGATTGCTGCTCTTACTGTAGGAATCTTGACACAATTACCACAACCTGCACTTCTATATTTGGTATTGATTAGCATCATGCACTTTAAACTGGATAACTTGCAAGTTAAAAATATATTTCTTTGGCATATTCATTGTGCTCTGGTATTCCTCAATTACAAACTAGAAAGTTTTCATGTCATTGTCTACTTTGAGAATATGAATGAACTTGCATAGATTCCCTTTGAGAATATCTTATTGGGAACCTGTTTTAATGTTTTTTTGTCAGTTCACTCACTTATTTCTTCCATTTTCTTTTTTGTATCCTTAGATGAAATGACATTTTTTAATTTTTGGAATGGGTTATAGTTGTTAGGAAGTATTGAATAGTTTAGAGAATTCCTTCTTTCATGTATGAATATAGTTGTTTACCTTTGGACACATATTAATAGAAAGTGTATTTTCTTTCCAATTAAGAGATTTTTGGAATTTCCTTGCACTATATTATAATCAATATTTTGACCTTTAATCAAAATGAATGAGTACGTCTTCCATAATTTTCCAGGGTTCTAACATTAGAAAATACTCTGACTACATTTGATTTCATGTATAAAATGTATTTTCCCATTGGATGTTACATGGTATTTCTGATGCCTGCCTGTAGTATTGTTGTCATCTGGAGTCAATGAGTTTACACTAGATTCTTTGTTTAGAGACTTGAGGTGCTTGGATGTTTCTAATATTGTGTAATTGTAGTGATGAATGGACCACTAAGTTTGGCCGAAGTAATAGTACAAAACTTTTCTTTAAGGTCCATTTTTTTTTTATTTAACTTCATCCTGTTGCCATTGAAAAATTATAGCCTTCAAGGTCATGCACATTTGATCCAGAAGATCAATAATACCCACAAATGGTCATTTCTCATTCAAAAATTGAACACATAGTGATGGGAATTAGAAAGATGGAACCTGATTGTTTTATAGTGGTCCACTATAAGTAATGTCTTAGAGTCTGTTTATGAAATATAATGCCCAGAAATTTGATACACATACACAACACTTCATAACGATGCTTGTATCACCATCAAACCCTAAAACCCATAAGCTGAGTAGTCAGAGCAGCCAAATCTTGTTTATGACTAGGTTGAGAAAATGTCCTCTTGCTGGTTTCAAGATCATTTTGACCTATATCATCGACCATTCCAGAGTGCACCTTTTCTAGGCCCCAAAATTGTCCCTCAGAGTTGACTTCATGTGGATTTGTTAGAGGTTCGTTGTCTACATTTCCTTTAAAAATCTAGTGCATGAATGTTTGTCCACATGTTCATGAAGAAGAGAACTTCTTTGCATTTGATGTGGTCCAGAGAGAATTTTTTTATTTGGTCAAGCCTATATTCTTCATCAATTATTTTCTTGACATCGTTTTCATTCTTGGAACTGTAGTCATATATGTCATCGAGGGTTTTATTACATGTTTAATCAATCTTCTGGGTTGTCCAACTTTGTTATTGTCAACAATGGAGCCATCTAGAGGTGGAAATGGATCTGTATGATTGAAAGCTTCATTAATTGTGTGCTTATAACATACCCTTTGTTCGTCTACCAAGAAATATCCATCACATATGTCAATAACATTTTCTTCCAGATGAGTATTGACAAGAAAAGAAAGAGACTTCCCTATCCCATCAAGCTTGAGGAATAAAGTCAGATTGTAGGCATAGAAAATAGCAGGATTGTCAGATTCCCTAATATAGGATCTTTGAGGATTGAACTATAATATTAATTGTTTCTTCACTTAGATAGTAATAATGGTCACATCATTTCTTTGTTGGCTTTGAAAAACCTTTTGAGTTTATTGACCTAAAACTATAGGAAATCGTGATTACTTCCACTTATTTCTTACATGATCATGATTAACATCAAAGTGCAACATGTGGGTTACATTACTCCTCAAAATCACAATGAAATGTTGAGGTGCCAAGTATATTACGCTGAAAGTCTACAGCTCCCTTAATTTCAGTGTCTATGAAAACAGGATTACTGTGATTGAACTATATTTCTGTGACCTCAAAAGTGTTTTTAGGATTTAAATTGTTAGCAAGGGAAGCATGATCTTCATCATCCTTTTCATATGGTTGAACTTTCAGGGTAGAAATATGGTTTCTACCTGTCTAGAACTACATTTGGGTAGAATCATTGGTGGAAATATTAAAAAATTATTCATTTCCTTTGTTTATCACTTTGTCATGTAGGAAATCATGACTAGCATCCTCACAATGGTGAAAATAATTATCATGCTCCCTATTTTCATGCAAATCGTTCATACAATCTAGGACAGATACATCAACACATATTTTTTCTTTGATGAGGATGGGGTTTAATGTGGGCCACGTTGGTCACAAGTAGCCTGTCCATCAAGAACTAATCTTGTGAATTTGGAGGGTCTTTTTCAATGATATTGTTATCATCTTCGAGAGAGGTGGGAGCTTGTTCTTCTTGTACGTCTACCACAAGGTCTTGAAAGGTATTTTGATATCATCGGAACCTAGGGCCCCAATGCTCGAGAAAGCCCTCAATTGGACTAGCAATAGAAGATATTCCCTTTGGACTACCATCTAAGCCAAGCCTTTTGTTTTTCCTCAAGATAGTATAGAATTAACTTCATGCATAACATATATATATATATTATTTTTAGAAGAGTATAAATATTCTTTCAATCCATGTCCTTGCCTGGCAGGACCTTGAGAGGGCTATATAGATTCTTCTCAATGGAAAACAATTTCCGTTTGTATGATTGTTTATGATCTAATCATCTGCAGAATATCATAGTGCAAGGATTGTTAGGGGATCTATATTCAAAAGAAGGCTTGAAGATAACATCCACTATCAAATCAACCGAGGGTAGGCTTAAAAGATGAAATTGAAAAACATTTTACTTCTTAATTCTCCCTATAAAATAATTTTCAATTGCAAAGACTAAGCACAAAGAATATTGTGTGACTAGTCTTTGGCCTTGGGTAAGCTAGCTACTACCCTCTCGAACATGATCAATGATGATGGTAAGTCTTGAGATTAGACAGATTCTAGTGTGAATTCTATAATGCTACCCAGTACTTTGTCAATCCAAACATTTTGTATAGGTTTACAAAGAATCCATCACAAGAGAAACCATTGAGAACCAATTTAAACAAAGGTATTATCAAGTTTATATCCAAGCCCAATGATTCCATAGTGACTATAAGCTGGAAGCCTATAACTTTGTTGAATTTTGCATGCAATAGTCTTACCAAACCTCAATGCTCATAATCAAGCATATTCTCATGATTATTACCAAACTTGGGTAGACTTGTTTCATCAAAGGGTGATTCATCATCGCCAATATTATTACAGTCTATGAAGGCATGGAATAGCCCAGTCATTATGGCCATAACATCCTTGTCATCAAAACCAGCTTTGAAAAAACTTACGCAATAGCATGGTATCCCTTTATTCTACCTCTTGCATTTGAGCCAATTTCTCTAAAGGCTTTTAAGATATTATTCACCAAGACCTAACCTTGCCTCTCTCTTAAAGAGTGTAAACCAGAGTTAATCCTTTTTTGATCAAGTTGCCAAACAGAGGCTAGTGTATGTCTGATATCTCATAGGGTCAAGCAAGGTGTCATTAAAGTGGATTCATCTACACAAACCATATCCAAATAATCTTTTTAATGGGCTAAAACTCATTTTCTAGATTGGAGTTAGTTGATAATGTGTTATAGATTACTTAGGCATTTTCTGCAAGGAACTTAGCTCTAAACATTCAATGAGTGAAAACTTATTGCTACAGGTAGAGCTCACAAAACATGCCCGATTGACTTAAAGGTAGAGCTCACAGAAGATGCTAGATTTACTTAAAACACAAGGGTGGGTTTGGGTTAAGTCAAGCCAGATTTTTAAATTTCTAGGAATTCCTTTTCTTTTCAAGAAACACATGAGCAAAATGGGACATGCTTATCCAAATGTGGGAAAATAATTTTAGTAAATGGATTTATAAGACCAAGACCTTAACAGCATGATTTCAGATCTGTGCTAAGTGTTGGCTTCTATGCATGTTATTCTTTATTGTGGGTGCCCTTGGTTGCTTCTTGTGCCAATTTTGACAGGGGGATGGGTTTCAACTTTTCATAGATTCAGGAACCTTTAATATAGATGGAGGGAATGGAGTGGCTTTGGTATTCCCAGAAAATTTATAGAACTGTGGTTGTGTATACCTTTAATGTATTTGATGGCCACTGTAAACTTTTTAAAGAAGTCAATCTAGTTGAAATGATGTCTTTGGTGCACCTTAGAGTGGATTTGAAGGAATTAGAAAGGCTTATGATATAATTTATAAAAGGATAATTGTCTCTTGTCCCAATAATTTAAGTTATTGATGTTATGCATAACAATTGTTGTTATATTCGATATTCTACCAACATGCCATGGAGATTTTGTTTCTCAATGTGTATTCATGTATTAATTCCACTGTTTTCATAATATTTTATGTGATCAATGATATTCAGAGGCACTTTCATGGGTGCTTAAGATCCTAAAAGGCTAAACTTGCATACACAGTAGTTTATATATAAAAGTGAATATATGATCGGAAATAAATTTGTCACCATGACTATCTGCAGTTAATATGGCTCCATCAATAGTCATATTATCCTCCTTGTCAAGCCTCATACCTCTGCTCTTCATGTCAAACTTCAAAAAGAGAGAAAGTCACTTAAAAACATATTTATCTCTGGGTACGCAGGTTCTCTCTACCTTGCCTGCGTGTACGCATCCCAAACTCATTGTACCTGCATACTTGTACGCTCTGTAAGTCAAAGGATGGGTGTGTACCCCTGTAAAGGTCAAAAGGCGCGAGTTTCATCTTTAAAAAGTTACTTGTGGTCACTTCTAGAGCTTTCTAGAAGAGTGTTTGACGTGGATTGAACGCTTCCAGATGGTTCATGCATCCCTATGATAGAGGAACTTATCCCATCAAGAGAGGAGCTACCCCATCCAAAAGAGGGAGTATCCCTTTGATGTTGGAACTCAATAACTTCCTCTAGAGCACTATAAATACAGGCCTTGGGCCAGAGGAGGGGAGGTTGAAAGCTGAACATTCCAAAGGGTAGATGCTGCTGGAATTAGGACTTCCATTGTAAACTTGTGAGGAGAGATTACCATCCTTTCTTGTTGCCATATTGGAAGTGGGTGAGCTTGTCAAAGTAGAGGAAATCTCTTGTTGGACCCTGGGAGGAGCTTGCACAACACCAAAGCTCAGGTTGTAATGGTTCCTTTTTTGTTCCTTAATACAAATAAGTCCATTCTTCTCAATGATTTGTTGTTAATGAATTATTTAATGTACTCCTTGGTCTATGTGATGAATATGCTTTGTTTTATGAAATATTCAGGTGTTATGTAATCGTTTGCTTTGTTAGTGTATGAAGGTCTTAAAGTGAAGGAGGAGCTCATCTGGATCACCAAGCTAGACTGCTACAACAAGCGTTGGACCTAAGGTAAGATCGAAAAACACATGGTTTCTCATAGAATAATGTATGTTTAGAGAAGGATTGCTATTGTTTGTTTGTTTGTCACTAGAGAGTCTTAGACTCCTAGGGAGGTTAGGTTTGTCCGCAAAAAATAACTCTTTCCGCATGA